>JAJSOF020000038.1:70011020-70168520 GCA_025594305.2 Periplaneta americana | reverse complement strand
ATTTAATACTCGAACTATTAGAACTGACAAGATTAGGATATTTAAATATAAATTTGTTATATATTCTTGGGCCTAAATTACTACTATGATTAAATACTGTAACAGTGTTGCATTTTGGTTCAAACAATCTTAAAGAATTCATACCTTTTGTTTCATAACTATGAGAATACAATTCAAAATTATTTCGATTTTCATGTATGAATTTTATTAATACACTATAATAAATTTGTCTTACGTTAAGTACATTAAAGTCTAAAAACAAATTTTGAGATGGGAAAATCAATAGGTTTATGAAGACATATTTTAATTATTTTATTTGCTTCTTTTGTTTCATTTTCAGGAAACGAAATTTGTAGCTGGCTTTCTGGTAATAGCAGCCTTCTTGTGTGTAACCCGGGGCGACGATGACGTAGGATCAACGTTGTCGGAAGTGAGTGACGCAACAGATGACGCTCCTACCTCGACTGCAAAACCACAGCCAGATTTCTGGGACAAACAGCACAGGATAGTGGACGGCTATGTGAACGAGATCAACAGCGCTAACAAGTCTAATCCGATATCGCTGCTGCAGATATACCACAACTACAAAACCATTCTGAGCGACTCTGCAAGCAGAACACCAGAAACTGTGGTGCTGCCTTCTAACGTAACAGGCGACGTACACTTTAGCCAAGGAGCCCAGAGATATTTAGAAAAGTTGATGTCACTTATGAAGCGTCTGATAGTTTGGCAGATCAAAGCTGAGGAACAGAGACAGAAAGATGAAGAAGAAAAAGAAGAATAATGCGGTTCTAAACGGCATCTCACGCTCCTTCGATCATGATGTGGAATAAGAGAAGCAATCATCTTCCACTGCTACAGCGTGATTGAAGAGAAACAGTATATAATTTTGGGGGTTATAGTATGATAATGAGTAAAGAAAGTTCATATAAACTTGTAGGTATCCAATTTACATTTATTGCATATTTGCATGGTATCAATACATTTTAGTATTTCAATGCATTTTTCCGCTCTATTGACAACAGTAAGTGTTTCTCTTGTGGGGTCGTTGGCCGTTTTTTTTTACAAGAGTAGTACTATTCATGATGCGAGTGGCAAATTCGTTCATTGAATTTACATTATTTGGCCGCCGAGTTAGCTCTGTGGTTGCGCGTCTGCCTCCAGACTAGCCGGTCCGGGTTCGATTCCCGGAGGGTCAGAAATGTTCGTGTAAAATTTCTACCTTGGGACTAAGAGAGGTGAAGGTGCACAACTTCTAATCACTAGATTGTGCACCAATATGCCTGGGTTAAATCCCAAATCTCTCCGCAGTGCATATCGTCGGCTTAGAGTGAAAACCTGCTAACCGCCAAAAAGAAAAATTTTGCAAGAGAAGCAAAAAACTAAGTTTAAATTAACTCTGAAACTTTAGGACCAAATCCAAAGTACAAGTGGCATTTGTACTTGTACTTTGGATTTGTTCCTAAAGTTTCAGAGTTAATTTAAACTTAGTTTTTTGCTTCTCTTGCAAAATTTTCTTTTTGGCGGTTAGCAGGTTTTCACTCTAAGCCGACGATATGTCACTGTTGATAGTGATTCGTCCGTCGGACGGGGAAGTTAAGCCTGGCGGCCCCCTTGGTGTTATTCGACAGGAGTAGGCTACGTGCCGGCACCGATTTTCCCCTTCTTCCTTCCTCATCATCATCATCATCATCATCATCCTAACCCCATTCCCTACACTATACTTACACGAACACTCACCCTAATACACGACATAAATCTCCACAGATACACATCATGCATATCGTGGCCTGCCGAAATGATGTACAAATTGAAAATGGATCACAGTCCTGTCATCTATCCGCAGTATGCGAAATCCGAATCATGTAAAGTGAAGTGAGTAGAGATTGGATACATACATTTATTTTATTTTTGTATACTTCGTCCTTCATCCATCCCAACAGACAAAAATCGACAGGAGTAAAGTCTGGGGATCCTGGTACCCAATGCACGTAAGCACCGAGACCGATCCATCGTCCAGGGAATGTACGATTTAGATGACGGCTAAAATGTACAGAGTTCCGTTATGCTGGAAGAACGTGACTATCTTTATAGCGAAGGGAACTACAAATAGTTGTTTTTCTAGACACACATTATGAACAGTCTTTCCCTCAGAAGGTTTTAGAAGAGCGATACTTATTACTTCTTTATACGTAGTTAATAGTAGCCTACGTAGTCTTCTGTCGTTTCTTGTTACTTGTTATGCATAATATTCAAACAGCTGTATCTTCAAACTCAATGAAAACTGTAAACATGTTTGTATGAACTTTTTTACTCATATCCATACTATCACCTCACAAAGTATTTACTATTTCTCCTCAACCACTCTGTATGTTACAGACAGAATGATAACCGAGTTTACTGACAAGAAATAGTGTAACCGCATTTCACTTTAATATTGGACAGATAACTCAAAATTGGCAACTACGTTGTTTTACAGAATATAACATTTCTACATTTACAACAGAGTGCACAAATAGAAAAAGAAAAGTCTCCGCCTTTAATACCTTGAAAACCTTAAAATCATACTTGCGTAATGCACCGATTACATGCCATCTTGCAACTTTGCAATGAACACCAGTTTATAACAATAAATCACTGTTGGTGTGGGTATTTTGACTACAGTTCCACACAATTCTACTTTATAATTTTCTAAAATTGTATTTGCTTTTACAGCGTACTTTCACAGGAATGCTATAATATTAATTTTTTGTTGAGAAAAGTATATTTTTCCTAATTTGATACGAACTGTCTTCTGAAGTTCATCTTCTCTATTTTGTATAATAATCAGATATTCTGCATAAGCTAAAATGTTAATATCAGTCCCTCATATTTTAAATGGTGCTTCTTTTATCTGTGCAAAATTTCGTCCACGCAAACGTTAACCGAAGTGGGACATAATACACACCCTTACCTTACACCCTCATAAGGGTGTGTATGTATATTGTATCTCCCGACCAATGATATAACGTACATATTTAGAGATCAATCCTATATGCATTTGTATTTATATAAAAAAAAACTGATGTGGGATTTACACAATGTGTTTTAAAAAGTGTTAAAATATCTAGTCGGATAAGAAGTTATTGTGCTGTAGTTTTAAATCGTTCTTTCAAGGAACATCTAGGGTAAGTGAAGGTATTATCGCTATCAATTAAAAAAATAACTTACAACTGATCACAAATGCAGACAATAATATTGATCTAGATATTGATCATTTGTAACCTTTCCTGTCAAATGTACAGTTGTAATTATGACTAGATTTTACAACAATACAAGTAAATAAAAGTATGACGCATAATTTAGGGCAGAGGTAATGTTCGTATGATTGTGAAAGATAAGGCTGTCCCAAGCTAATGTCATGAATACTATGCCACTATCAGGTAGAAACTAGGAAAGATTGGAAAATGCTAGATTTGCAGTGAAAAACCTCCCCTAGGCGGAATGCTATGTATGTATCTTGTCTAGAACGCTTCAGCTAAATAACGTAGAAGTTCCATTGCACTGAAAGTCAATAAGAAAACTACATATATATTTTTATATATAATGGAATTTGGAGAAGGAAATGTAGTTAACACTAATTTTCAACTGTGAAAAATCCAATAGACACTCAATTTTATAGGAGGATGAGTTATTCATGAACACTCAGGAAATTATAGCCTACGGTGGGCTGCAACCCGCGTCTTTCCAAGTCCATTCTATCGCTTTACCTAAAGGCAAAATCGGCTCAATTTACGTAAGAAATGTTGCCTAAATAATATCGTAGGTTGTAACATATGATTGGCAAAAATTTGAGAAAACTATTATTATTTTAATGGGGAACATTATAATATGTGCTTTTACATGTCCCTAAAGAGATGGCTGCTTGAAATATAAATGAAGAGACATGTTCGGAAAAACGGGTTAACCCACACTTTTATGAGAAAATAGAGTTTTGTGGATGAGGAAGAAAAAAATATTACAAGCTATCTTTATTTACATATTTCTGTGAACATGAGGTACAAGCATAGAGTATAAATTTACATATTTCGCCAAAGATTTTCTATTTTTCTTGTCCAAGATAAAACAACTTTAATAATTTAAGAACAAAAGTATTTGAAACCTCTCTGAATATACACGAATAATATCTTCTACATAAAACTTTCTATTCATTATTAACTCAAAAAAAAAATAATAAAATTTTTCCTTTAGCCAGTTTTCTTGATTACATTTCCTTTTGCGATAATTTTCAATAATTTCCACATTTTCGCCAACATTTCCGTATTCTACTGCCGCCATTGTTTCTGTTTATATTGTCAGTACAGTGTACCAACATAAACACTATTCACGTAGTACAGTAAATGTAGTTAATACCTATTATGTTCTTAAAATTCGTAGATTATAAGAGTATTATCCTGCTAGCATTTTATTCTGTAAAACTAAATTATATTGTTATTATGAAACTTTATAAGAGTTATTCATTAATATATCTACTTGCACATCATCATTATAAAAGTCTTTATGCTCGACCATGCCGAAATGTAGTAATTATACACCTGGTAGCAGCCCTATGGACCTCATTAAAGTACATCTATTCATTAAAGTTCAGGTGTTCCACCAATCAGAAAATACCATTGTAGCAATATGAAAGAGCAAGTATCGATTATTCTCGTATATGCAATCGAAAGACAACTAGTTCTGTTACTATAATAATTAGCGTTAATTGTAAATAATATTCAAATAAATTCAATTTGTCATCTCGTTTTTCAATGTCTAATTCAATTTCAAGGTTATATCAAGATTAATGTTTATTTTACTCCCTAGATTATAACAAGGTCACTGTCAACATTTGTTTCTCGGAAAAAATCAATACTCTCGCGTCTGCGCACATCTCACAATTTACGAGGTATTGCACAAGGTCAGTTCCGCTCCTCAGTCAGATAAGAATAACATGAATACTTATGAATAATTTCAAGTTAGAAATATGGTCGAGCATAAAAAGTCGTATGAATCTTGACTATAATGGTAATTAAGACGCTCGAATGAAAATTATGAAACTCGCTTGCGCTCGTTTCATAAACATACTCGCGTCTTAATTACTACCATTATAGGCTCGTTGCATAAGGTACTATTATTGTTAGTGAAAATCGTGCATAATATACCAAAATATCGCATTAGCGCTGCAGAAATATTATTACCATGCCAACTAAAACGTCATGATTTCTATTAAGAAGGCGTAACATGTATCATAAAGTTAACATTATAAAACGATTTGCCAATGCTATAATATCACTGTTGCCATAGCAACCTTTTTTTCATAGACCATGAAGTCAAGCTTTGCATCATTACAAATCTTATGTTATTTCTTTATTAATTGTTTTATAATTCTGCCGTAAAATGTTTATAATGTTATACAATTATTCCTTTTACTCATATAACAAACTATAACATTATACACTTGTTTCATGATACACAATTTCTCATTTACATTTTGACACAGAGATAGCTAGCTTGCTTAGCCACTCGTTCCCATACTCTCCAATAGAGCGCAGGTGTATCGCAGCAATTGGTTAGCCCTTTCTTCAGATTATAGGAAGAGCATATCGTGATACACAAGAACGTTGGCTCACTATATTAAACCTAATATGATCTCTGGTGGGTAGCCCAACATCAGAAAAGATAGACCTCATAACCCACAAAAGATAGCAGCACTTAACTCTACAATATTAATTTTGAGGGTTAACTCGTTTTTCCGAGCGTCTTCAAATGCTCTTTGTTATATAAGAATATAATTTAAGTTATTATTTTTGTAATATCAAATATGTATAAGTTGTTACATGTGTAGGAATTGTATCAGACTACATAGGTCATGTAGTTTTGAAATAGTGACTAATATCTGTTCTGAAACTTATTTGACTTTGTATTATAAAATATATAATGTCTATGAAAATGTTGTTAAACTGTATATGACCAAATTATTATAACGTGCTTTTAGTAGTAAAATGTTATAAAAATACTTCATTTGTGTTTTAAAATGACTGAGATATAGGCCTATTCATTTTAGTGAACTACTGTACCCTGAATTTTATCTAAAATTTGGGACCCAAAAATGTTTCTCTTTCGAAAATTGACGTCGAATTTAAGTTGATGCAGCGATGATATTTCTACGTAAAAATGAACATTGTGCATGATCTTTCTATACAAAAAATAGACATAGTGAATTTGGGTCTCAAAATGTTTCTCTTTCGAAAACTGATCTTGAATTTAGGTTGTTGCAGCAATGGTATTTGTATAAAAATAAAAATTTTGCCTATTTCTATACAAAAAATAAACATTATGCATCAATTAGGAAACAGAATTTCAAATTATACCATCCTCTCGCCCTTAAAGTCCATGTTTATAATCCTTCATGCCAATTCAAAATTCTCCTACCTTATTACAATCTTATATTTTTTATAAAGGTTCGTATATTTAGATTAAATAAAAGAAAATGTTGATTAACAGACGAAAATGATATGACTGTTTCAAAATCTAGTACTCAATTTAAGAAACGAAAATTACAACTGACTTAATGTATGTCCTGGATAACGGCAAGAATTGGTAAAAGTGAGAATAACAAATCACAATGTTTACTTACCAGAATTTGCACTAAAGTCGTATCAGTATATAGAAATCCTTACCTGAAAACAAAAGAAACCAGTAAAGAATTACAGCATGTTCCTCAAACATACAAGACATTTATGTACTAATACACCAATGCTCTGCCAGTTGCATAAACAAAAAAGAGATGTTATCTATTAATGCTATTAAGATGATGATACAGTATAAAAAACAGACTCTGTAACATTCGGCTTCGTGGTCTAAGAGACAGCATTCACGACTATTAATGATGTGAACCCAGGTTCGATTCTCGTCCTGAGAATGAAAATTTGTCCTTAACTAGACTACAATGGAGTGTATAATAACAAAGGATTTATTGTAGGCAGAATTACATCAATGTTCAAGTAAAAGTTTTTGAGAGTTCGTCGTAGGTTGGAAGTGTGGAAACTCACGATACAAAAACCATCAAAAAGAAGGAAGCCAAATGAAAATATTTCTATCGATTACAATAATATAGTGGCAACTGAATACTTATAACCGGGCTTCGAGACTTGGGACCCGATACAATAAGTTTACTGTGCATGTACTATAGGTTGTTGACTCGCTGCAGGTAGTGAAAGGTAGAGATGAGTTGAGGTAACAACGTTGCTGTTTAGATTAGAGTACGGTAGTATGGGGAAACACACATAATTTGAAAGTAAATTACACAATTATAATGTCAAAATAATGTGAAAAGTTATTCTCCTGTCTGTTATAAGCATTTGTGTTTATTTATACACAGTGTTAATGGTGGAAATAAACATGTAGCAATTTTAATTTATTCATTTATCTTATTGGTGTCTTTAGGAAGTGCAGTTACAGTACCGAATTGCAATGTACTACAAGATACATTTTCAGTGTCTCAAACGTAAATCATTTTCGGTTATCTGCCAAACACAGTTTGTACTGTGAAAAGCTGCGCTCTACGTCACATGACGTGATGGGAGCAAAACGAAAAAACCTAACATCATTGCAGTCTCTAAGGACAGTCCTTTATTCTCGGGTGACTCTATGTCCACTAATTGGCTGTTTATATTACACAATATTCCATACCCGTTATTTTTACATAAAATTGATTTCCACTTCTGTTTTACACATTCAGTAACCGGTGTACTTGGTGTCTCATTAATTCTCTGCATCATTTTCTAAATTAATTTGAGGGCTTCCGGCATCTCTTGCTCTGATTTTTTAAACCGTGTAATAGTTTGACACAGTTTGAAAATGGGTTTGTATAAAAACCAAATTATTCGTCAGAACCTTCAAATCCAGAGAGTTTTCCTTTGCGTATTTGTTGGCATTCATTCTACAGTACCCCCACCCACTGTACGCTTTACCACTATACTCAGTACGCCGTTATGCGGATTTCCCACTGAACTGCTCTATCGGGTCCGAAGTCTCGAAGCCTGCTTATAAGTGATTACTTCAAAAATGTAAGTTTTTCAATCTATTGGACAATAAATTCAAAATCATAATAAGTTAATTTTAACATTAAATCAAATTATACGGCTGAGATTGAAAATAAAATTAACCCATTTTATCCATTAAAATTGCATAATCAAACAGTTTTATGACTACACAAAATATGATTCCTAATAATTTAAAGCCATCGGCGTAGCTCAGTGTGCTAAGGCGCTTGCTTACCGATCCGGAGTGGATTCGATTCTCACTTGGGCTGATTACCTAGTTGTTTTTTCCGAGGTTTTCCCAACTGTGAGGCGAATGTCAGGTAATCTCTGGCGAATTCTCGGCCTCATCTCGCCAAATACCATCTCGCTATCACCAATTCCATCGACGCTAAATAACCTGATAGTTGATACAACGTCATTAAATAACCAACTAAAAAATTAAATCTTTAACGTTGATCTGTCATTTCTAATTAAGTTAAATTGAAGATTAATTTATATAATTTAAGCTGTAATGTGCTTTTTACTATATAAACTCTTAATATTTTTAGTAGGTTATTTTACGACGCTTTATCAACATCTTAGGCTGTTTAGCGTCTGAATGAGATGAAGGTGATAATGCCGGTGAAATGAGTCCGGGGTCCAACACCGAAAGTTACCCAGCATTTGCTCATATTGGGTTGAGGAAAAACCTCAGAAAAAACCTCAACCAGGTAACTTGCCCCGACCGGGAATCGAACCCGGGCCACCTGGTTTCGCGGCTAGACGCGCTAACCGTTACTCCACATAAACTCTTTGTAATCACTCGGGTAACTTCTGGATCTCTGTGACATCCAGAAAAATCATATTGCATAAAAACCTATTTGACCCATTGCGTGCAAACTAAGAATTCCAATGAAAAAGTCATTTCCAGAAATATTTGTTTATTAATAGTGATAGACATAGATAAGTATCTAAATTTAAGTATTCTAATGTTTTATTTTAAAAAGGAAAATATTTCACAAGTTCTATGGGCATTGAATCAAAGTGGTCTTGGCTAGGTAATGGGTACTGTTTTGTTGCCTTAAGTTTGCAGCACTTACTCATAGAGAGATCAGCTGTTAATGTATGTTTTTCAATGAACTATTGTTGAAGAAATATTTTGAGAGTCTGCACTGTTAATTCCAGAGCTCCAGGATCAAGGAACTTTTACTCTGTACTATATTCTTTCTGCCAATTATTTTCAGTAGTTTGGGTTAATAACAATTTTATTAATCTTACAGGCCAAGTGAATATTTTGACTTAGAAATGTCACAGTTGTTTTGAAACTGGAAAAATGAAGGATATTAACTTATCTGTTACATCCGTGACATGGAAGAAACAGCTATGTAATATTTACCGATTATGTTTTCGTGAACTACTTCCACGCTATGAGACTTGTATAGCTTTCGCATGGACACTATGAGAATGAATCTCTTTTTGTTTGAGGTAGAGACCTGAGTTTTACTCTTTTTGTTAATGAGGTGTGAAGTGAGTTCACAAATCTTGTAACATCCGTGACGGAACCTTTTCTTTATTTTCTGTAATAATAATACATTTTATTGAACAACATTTTTTCTGTAAAATTATACTGATCTTCTAAATCTATTCTAATAATAAAAATTGACAAAAATAATAATTTCATTTTAAATACATAGAGTATGAAAAAAAGTAAAAATGTAACATCTGTGACAACTGGAATGGCAGATTTCTAATAAGGGAACACTAATATACAAAAAAAAAATGTGAAGTTTAAGATAAGTAACAGAAATTCCTTCGACACGTCTGCAACTTCTAGCTGAATTTCTATTTGATATTTTATATATACGAACACATTGCCATTCACACCAGTTGGCAATCCTACAAAAGCATTTCGTTGGTTGTTATATGATTCTGTAACTCTTAATTAAAAAATACTTCGATTCCTTTACATGTATTCAAATTTTTTTTTTCCAATACTACCAATTCTGCGACTATTTCTATAATACAATACCCTATTTTTTACGTATTTATTTTTATTTTAGTATTTATTTATTTAACCTGGTAGAGATAAGACCGTTAGGCTTTCTCTGCCCCTCTACCAGGAGATTCCAACTATAATATGAAGAATAAAATTATAATTAGTATTACTTACTTACTGGCTTTTAAGGAACCCGCAGGTTCATTGCCGCCCTCACATAAGCCCGCCATTGGTCCCTATCCTGAGCAAGATTAATCCAGTCTCTACCATCATATCCCACCTCCCTCAAATCCATTTTAATATTATCATCCCATCTACGTCTCGGCCTCCCCAAAGGTCATTTCCCCTCTGGCCTCCCAACTAACACTCTACATGCATTTCCGGATTCGCCCATACGTGCTACATGCTCTGCCCATCTCAAACGTCTGGATTTAAAGTTTCTAATTATGTCAGGTGAAGGATGCAATGCGTGCAGTTCTGTGTTGTGTAACTTTCTCCATTCTCCTGTAACTTCATCCCTCTTAGTCCCAAATATTTTCTTAAGAACCTTATTCTCAAAAACCCTCAATCTCTGTTTCTCTCTCAAAGTGAGAGTTCGAGCTTCACAGCCATACAGAACAACCGGTAATATAACTGTTTTATAAATTCTAACTTTCAGATTTTTTGACAGAAGACTAGATGACAAAAGCTTCTCAACCGAATAATAACAGGCATTTCCCATATTTATTCTGCGTTTAATTTCCTCCCGAGTGTCATTTATATTTGTTACTGTTGCTCCAATATATTTGAATTTTTCCACCTCTTCGAAGGATAAATCTCCAACTTTTATAGTTCCATTTCGTAAAATACTCTGATCACGCGACATAATCATATACTTAGTCTTTTCGGGATTTACTTCCAACCCTATCTCTTTACTTGCTTCAAGTAGAATTTCCGCATTTTCCCTAATCGTTTGTGGATTTTCTCCTAACATATTCACGTCATCCGCATAGACAAGATGCTGATGTAACCCGTTCAATTCCAAACCCTCTGTGTTATCCTGAACTTTCCTAATGGCGTATTCTAGAGCGAAGTTAAAAAGTAAAGGTGATACTGCTTCTTCCTGCTTTAGCCCGCAGTGAATTGGAAAAGCATCAGATAGAAACTGGCCTATACGGACTCTGCTGTAAGTTTCACTAATACTCATTTCAATTAATCGAACTAGTTTCTTGCGTATACCAAATTCAATAAGAGTATTATATAAAACTTCTCTCTTAACCGAGTCATACGCCTTTTTGAAATCTATGAATAACTGATGTACTGTACCCTTATACTCCCATTTTTTCTTCAATATCTGTCGAATACAATAAATCTGATCAATAGTCGATCTATTACGCCTAAAAGCACAGTATTAAATTTACAATTACAATTACAAATAAAATTACAATTAGTATTAAATTTACAATTATTACAATTACAATTAAAATCAAAGTACGAAAAGATTATCTGACTAATGAAAGCTAGAAAATTTATCATAGAAAAACAAAGTATAATTTATATTTACAGAATTACAAATTAAACCTAGAATAACAAAATTGTTTAGTGATGAAATTACTGGATATTGAAATATTTTCTGATAGATTAAGGAAACTATTTACAAGAAATCAATTACTGACCTAGTGCCTAGTAAGTTTGCGTTTGAATTCAATTTTATTTCGACAGTCCCTGATGCTAGCAGGTAGCGAATTCCAGAGTCTTGGCAGGGCCATTGTGAAAGAGGATTTTCGTATTCTGCCAAAGCTATTGGACCAGTATTCTACAAGGCAGCAACTCTAGACATAGTATCCACTCAGCCTATTACAGAAATGAGTATCAGGAGTTTCATTGGGGGCAAATGAGGCTGACACGTATGGAGCACATCCCTACTGCTACTAATATCTATTTTCTCGTGAGGGGGAGCCTTTACATTCCGCTGAGCTAAGAACCTTTCGAGGTCCATACTGAAATAGCTTTTCCTTTTTCACATCACACCTAGAATCAAGTAGAATGCTAATTACATGCATAACATTACATTTCTGCTGTCCATGACTCGACAGAATCACCTCTGCAGATCGAGAAGAACATAGAGGAGCTGACCGTAACAATTGGAATGAATTAAGATGGCTGCCACTTGAGTCGTATTGCGTCAAGTGGCATGTGGCAGATGGATGCGAATTTAACAACACTGCAGATCATCTCAACTAACAGCGGCCCTCGGGAGCTTGTTGCGCAGTAACCAGTCTGTTTTCGTAACAACTCTACGTGCCAAGTGGGTAGTGTGCCGTAGACAATGCAATTGATCTATTAATAGACCACGTCTTCAGCTCTACATGTTTGATACGTTGATAATTAATATTAAATAGACGCAAAGCAGAGCAGGAATTCCTGCAAGGGACGTGAAAACTAAGCTTGACTGATTTTAGCACGTTCTCTTCCCCCCCCCTCTTTTCTCTTTACCATTACCTCTTTTCTACTCCTCTGCCCCTGACTCTTTATTCTCTTCTTTGAGAAGCAAGAAAATAAAATAAAACACAAACTATACTGTATGCATACTGTTCTCCAACCAGGAGATAAACCGTAAAAGGAATGTGCTTACTATTGCATCTATTGGAACGAAGTAGATAGATAATATTACCGTTATAACGTCAGTTTAAAAATCATGTGTTCTCCTGCATATGTTATTTCCTTTATGGAGGGATTAAAAGACCAGGAGATTAACAGTGATCTAATTTTGTAACTAGGGTAGTATCAATATGTGTATATCAGTGTTATGGTTTGTGCTTTGAGAGATAGCCAATAGAGATACGAGTACCCACGTGTGTGACCTTATGAGATCTTATGACATCAACATTCATTCAGAGCATCACCCCGCTTCGTCTCATTCCCTGGAGACTTTCTCGTGGTTGGAGTACAGTAAACATGTGTCACGAATAATTTCATCATCAACCTAATCAACTTCATCAGCATCATCGTTATCAGTATCATCAGCATCAACATCATTATCATAAACTTTCCCAACTTTATTATTCACGGCATCAACACTTTATCAAATTCATCTTCACCATCTTGAACTTCACCATAAACGTCGCCATTATCATCATCATCATCAACTTCATTATAATCAACTAAATCAACTCCATCATCATCAGTTATCCAATTCATCATCATCAATTTCAACATCAACTTATGAACTAATCAATTTACTACCAACTTCATGTTCACCGACTTATTAACTTATCATCACTTTCATCATCAATTTCGTCATTAACTTACCGTCAATATATCATGAACTTTGTCATCATCATTATCATTAACTTCATCATCATCATCATCATCATCATCATCATCATCATCATCAGCGCTTAGGCCTATTGCCTGTTCCGTCTCCAAGAGCTATCATAGTCATTCATTTCATACGGAAATAAATGTCGAACGTGGTTATTCATACCTTAGAAGGAAAATAAAACCGTATCTTATTAGATCCAGAAGGTTTATTTTATAATTCAGGAAACTGAAAATACTCATCAGTTTTGTGATCCCGTAATTTGGACCTGGAATCTCCTGAATGTGCATCTAGTGTATTTTCTTAATTGGTAATTTTACTATGCTTTATCAACTGCTATGATTATCTAGCGTCTGAATGAAATTAAGATGATAATGCCAGCAAAATGAGTCCAGGGCCCAGCGGCGAAAGTTACCCAGCATTTTTACTCGCAATGAGTTGAGAAAAACCACGGGAAAAAATCAACCAGGTAACTTGTCTCAACCAGGGTTTGAACCGGACTCGCTCGCTCCACTGTCAGGCATGCTAACCGTTTCTCCACAGCGGTGGACTCCAGTGTCTTACAACTAAGCCTCATCATTCTGCATTTATTTTTCTCAAGCCGGAACAGCTCGAAAGCCCAAGTCACATTAGCTGATGAAGATCAATCACCCACTCTTGCCGGCCTTACAGACTACTAGAGCGGGTGTATTTCAAGGTCAATGGGCCTCATCCTTATTAGAATGACGTCACGTGAGGTGTATGGTTCCTTGAGTCACACGGGGTCATACTGGTGGCAGTATTAGCCAGTAATGACATAATAGCCGCTAAATTGGAGTGGATCTGAGAAATGTGGAGCGATTGAAGGACACGCTCCAGGAGTTACTCAGTACTAGATCTGATCTAGGAGGTGCACAACGTACGCTGACACCCATACGAGCCATGGTATGTACATCAAATTGCGTGAAATTTTTAGAAATTACTATAGGCCTACTAGAAATAGTAAGCAAATCCTAATTATAAACAAATCAGAACTGGAATGACATGGGGTTATAAATATTTACGAGCAGTCTTGAAGCGTGGTAAATGTTGGTACATAATGTGTAGAGGCTAACAAGCAAACATTCTGATGGGGGCAGATAAAAAAGTTAATTCTTTTTCTCTCGCCATGTTAATATTGTCAAAAGAAGTGCTTACATAAATTTTGGCTACTCGACCGCAATTACGAGGGCCGTAAAAATAAGTTCTCTAGGGAACGGTAACAGAAAGAAAACACAATTTCATTGGAAAAATTTATTGCAACAGACACAGCAATTGTAGAGCTATTTTTCAACATATTCCCCACCGCAATTGAGACATTTGTCATATCATGGAATCGACAGAGAGGTGCAGACGGCTGTCAAACGCTGGTTCCGATCCCAGGCGGCAGACTTTCACGACACATGGATATAAAAAATTGATCCCATGCTATGACAAATGTCTCAATTCCAGTGGGGGATATGTAGACAAATAGCGCAACAATTGCTGTATCTGTTTCAATAAATCTTTCCATGTAATTGTGTTTTTTTTCTGTAAACGACCCCAGAGAAAATCACTTTCTGGACGGCCTCGTAATTGCGGTCGAATGGTCAAAATTTCTGTAAGCACTTCTTTTGACATTATTAACATGGTGGAAGAAAAAAAATTATATTTTTTATCTGTACCTATCAGAATGTTTGCTTGTAAGCTTAAAAATAAATTACAAATTACTGATAAATACTAGAAAAATTCGTACCGGCACCGGGAATCGAACCCAGGACCTCTCAGCTTTACGCGCTGAGCGCTCTTTACCAACTGAGCCAATCCGGGACACGATCCACGGCGCCGGCCGAACCCCTCTCGTAGTACTGTTTTACGGCTTACTACCTGCATTTAAGACGATGCACGTCATATGTATGCAGGAGCGCATATTAAATGACTGTGTTGCCGTATTCAACATCAGTTTAATGAAATCTGCTAACAGTATATATATCAAATATGAATGAGGTCTCGCTCACCTCGTTGAATATTACACGACTAGTCTTAACTAGTCTGTATTATTATTACTGATAAATACGGCAACAAAGTCATTTAATATGCGCTCCTACATACATATGACGTGCATCGTCTTAAATGCAGGTAGTAAGCCGTAAAAACAGTACTACGAGAGGGTTCGGCCGGCGCCGTGGATCGTGTCCCGGCATGGCTCAGTTGGTAAAGAGCGCTCAGAGCGCAAAGCTGAGAGGTCCTGGGTTCGATTCCCGGTGCCGGTACGAATTTTTCTCGTATTTATCAGTAATGATATAACTGACTAGTTAAGACTAGTCGTGTAATATTTAATGAATTGGGCGAAACCTAATTCATATTTGATATATGAATTACAAACTTAAATATAAAAATATTAGTAGTTGCAGTTATGATCTGCTAGAATATATATATATATATATATATATATATATATATATATATATATATATATATGTGTGTGTGTGTGTGTGTGTGTTTATTTTTTTTCAAACATTTCTACCAAATCATAACTGAAACTACTGATATTATCACAGATGAAAAGAGTTTCATTACCGAAATAATTAATGAAAATGGCAATAGTATATATTAAAAAGACAGGAAATAAATTTAATAATTATTTCTCAGTAGTAGGACATGTTACTTCAGACGTCTTGAAGTCAGCTTCCTCTATACGGGTTGATCCGTAAGTAATGTCAGTAATTGTGGTGGATAATTACTTCAGTAAAGAGCAACAAAAAGTCAAATTGATTTTGCTATGTTTTGGACAGTTTTCATTAAAACGTGCATTTCAACTACATTAATTATGACATCATGCAACGCTGCAATCAGCAAGGAGTGCACATTACGTTGTATTGCTCTAAACAACCCCTTCAGCTGGCTTGTGAATAGGGAAGTGGAAGGCCATTGCCATTAAACTGTTTTTAAACTCATAAGAAGAAATGCAGATTGTATACCGTTAAATTTTTGTGTTTAATCTGTGTTAGAGGACGGAGAATGAACAATGAAACGTGAAACAAAATCTTGGAAAATTTAAAATAAACTCTACAACCTAATTTTAATGAATTGTTCAGAGAATTCAGAAAATAAGATTAGTTTATTTCAAGTTAAACTGAAGTGATTAAAAATTCTGTATTTCTACACTCCTATTTCAATTGAATATTCTAGAGATCGCAAGCAATAAATTAGGCTTATTTCACGTTATGAAAACAAAATTTTCGAACTTTTAAAACTCTAAAGGAAAAAATAAAATTACGTTAAAAATACGTTACAAAATGAAAACTATAATAATTTTTAAGGTCTTCGATTTAATTTTAATTAAATATTCTGTGAACACAGGCAACAAGGAAAGCTTATTTTACGTTATACTCGTATAAATCTAATTAATAATAATAAAAATAATAATCATAATCATAATAATAATAATGATAATAATAATATTTATTTATTCTGGCGAAGGCCATCAGGCCTTCTCTTCCACTTAGAAACAAAAGAAGCTGATACAATTTTACAGACTAATATTTAAATAACACTAATAAAATATTTATACAGTCATACAAGCACAAGTCGAGTAAAATAATGCGAACATACTAAATAATAATTACAAAATAATATAAGGCTGGAAGTTACATTCAATGAATATGCAAGCTGTAAGCGAACTAGTCAGTGGAGTGTTTCTGGTCTTTTGTTTGGTGCACGTGGCACACTCCCTAAATTCACATCTGATATTTTAAAAGCACTCGGACTCCGATTTTTTTAAATTCAAAAAATTTTGTTGAATATTCTTAAGGATTCAATCCAAATATTACATTACCATTTATATTTTGGCCCTTGATGATTCTGTTGGGTTTGCATTTCTCTGAATTTTTTACTAAACAATTCCTGTCTTTCTAAATTATTCTGTAGTGCTTTTATTCCGGATCTTTATAGTCACCCTCATTGAGGGCAGATTATTTTCTTTAAATATTTATATATACAAATTACAAGAATAACAAATTCAAATGTAAATTATAACTATACAACACTGAAGAAAATTACATATATACACACATACACAATGAATATTGGTCACGTGTTTAAACGATTTACTTTTAAAATGCAATATCGTTCGACAGTTCCTGAGGGAGCTGGGTAGGGAGTTCCAGAAACGAATTGCTGATACTGTGAAAGAGGAAAAATAGTGAATTGTTATATGGCAAGGCATAGATTCATAAGGCAAGGCATAGTGATTCAGAAAATCCCCGTTTGTTGTCTGCGAGCATTCTCTTCAGTCAATAATGAATAGTTCCCACCCACTTTAATTTTAAAGTAGTACCCAGTAAACTTACATACAGGAAATCAAATTTACCGAACCGTTCCTATTATTGAAAAAAAAAAATGCGTTCCGGCACCGGGAATGAAACTTCTGAAACTCACATTTATTTCTGAAACTCATATTTACAATATCATGCTCTTTCAAGTACATTCCTTAATAAATAATACATTTTTTTTTATTTTGTGTTAGAAGAGAATACTGATATTTGACCATTTTTCAAATGAATTTATTTTTTATCAGACAATCTATCAAAGGTAGAGAAGTGATTTTGCGTCATATTGTAGACATGACATGCATAAATACACACAAAAAATGTCAGCACAGAATGTTGGATAGTTTTTGAGTTATGAGGTAAACGCTTCATCACCGCACAGTGAACTGCTATCATTTTGAATTTTGAAAAAAATATATATAAATATTTTTTTAAACCGTGAAATTATTTTTTTCATATAGCAGAAGGACAGTGTTTTACACATACTAATTTTCATTATTCCACAAGATACAGTAATGGAGGAAAAAATGTTCAATATTTCCAAACTTTTACTGCTATAAGCTGTACCAAACCCCTTAAGCGATTTATTAAATCTAGAGTTCAAAAAGATTAATCAATGGCTCTATACATTTATATGCAGACGATACAGTGATGAAATTTACTGGTTATTTCTGGGAGGAATACTAGGATAAGTATAAAATATGGTACAAACTGGCTTCATTTCAAATTCCGTTCGTTAAATATTAAAAAAACAACATTAATCCCCTTCCTTTTATCAGCTATCGGTCAACAATCTAGGCAAAAATAAGAATTCCAAGCTACCTCACTGGGGGCACTAGAATTCTCTTAAGGGGAGAGGATGGTATTTTTTGGTGAAAAATGAGTACATTTTCAAGGAAAAAAATCTTTAAAATACCCTGTGATATGTGTGGAATGCATAGCATAACATTTTGTGGGTATTTGTGCCCTTATCGGATACTGAGTCGCCATTTTTAAACTCACTCGCCTACTTTCATTGTTGTTTCCGGTAAATTAAATTTTCAAAATTTTTTTTTTTTTACTTTAAAATACCCTTTGATATGTGTGGAATGCATTGCATAACATTTTGTGGGTATTTGTGCCCTTATCGGATGTTGAGACGTCATTTTTAAACTTCCTGCGTTATGGATTTTTAAATCACACGCCTCTTTTATCGGTTTCCAGTAACTTCATTTTTTTTGCTACATTGCCAGACAAAAATGGATATCATTTCTGAACTATTAAAGATACATGCATGAAATTTAGAACACACATTCTTTAGACTATTAGGAAACGTTTCTCTGTAACAGAATTTTGTTACCTGATTTCATTTTAAAAATACGTCCGTTTGTTTGCAAGAAAGGAAATCAGAAAATAAATAGTCATTAAATTTTAATTGTTTATTTTACAAACGTAGGGACTAATATCAAAATTCTGTTACAGACAGTTTGTAGAACATGCTTTTGCAAATACATTTCAAAAAACTGTTTGAATATATCTTTAAACACGGTTTAGATATATCGGTTTTAGTACAATCCTGCATTGGGTATATATTTTTTTTTCAAATTTGGGTCCCCAAATATTTCTTTTTCAAAATATTTTTATTTGGTTGAGTTGCCACAGCTATGAGCTCTGTACATACAAAAATTTAATATTTTACACCAAATAGGAAAAAAAAAAATACCATCCTCTCCCCTTAACACGGCGCGATGTTAGGACTCCCAGCTCACGAGACAACTGGTGCTGAGTAGGAAGATATAGCCTATGTCATTTGTACATGCTGGCAGCCAGTATTCCCAAGGTAACGCGCCTGTTAATAATTTCTACTATGCTGAGTGAAACCTGGGATCATATTGCGTCCGCAAGGATTATATCAACAGAGAAAATCCATGTCCCCACCGGGAATAGAACTCACGACTTTCCAGCTTGCAGCGGATCACTTTAACCGCGATGCCATCTGGAATTCAATATATCCCATAATTGCGTCCCATATCGATTACAATATATCCTATAATTGCGTTCCATGTCGATTGCAATCTCCAGTACAAAAATGACTCATCCCAGCGGATAAGCTAGCAGCAAGTTACAATAGGATTAATACGTGGGGAAAATGTTACACTTAAGCGCGATTAATATTGTATCCTGCATCCTACATACATTTCAGTAGCGGTGACGTACAGGAACCACAATTACCGGAGAAAAAACACTATGTGGCAATTATCTGCGGAGAGTAGGTCGTCAAAAGGACGCTGGATTGAACAAAATAACTAAATTACTACAGGCAGGCTACAAGCGACCAAAAGCAAGGACTAGAAGAAGGAGATGCTAAAGGGAAATATGTTGGAGATGAAAATGACAAATACAATGACGATGATAAGCATCATGTTTGTGACGAATAGAATCATAAATATGTCGACGACGATGAATATACGAATTGTGATCAGGATTATGACGAGAAAAATCAAAATTATGAAGACGAGTATGATCAGGATTATGATGATGATGACGAGGAATATCAGGATTATGACGACGGGAAAAATAAAAATTTTGAAGACGAGTATGATCAGGATTATGATGATGATGACGAGGAATATCAGGGTTATGACGACGAGAAAATCAAAATTATGAAGACGAGTATGATTTATTTGATTTTATGATGAGGATTATTTAACGACGCTGTAAAATCAAAATTATTTAAAACGTCGATCAGGATTATGATGAAGACGAGGAAGATCATGATATTTGACGACGAGAAGATCAGGATTATGACGACGAGGAAGATCATGCATTGACGATGATGAAGATCAGGATTATGACGACGAGGAAATCCTCGGACGAAAAAGATCAGGATTATGACGACGAGGAAGATAATTGTAGCCCAAGACGGGAAGATCATGAACCCGACGATGATGAAGATCAGGATTATGACGACGAGGAAGATAAGGACTGTAAAGACGGGAAGATCATGAGAGTGACGATGATGAAGATCAGGATTATGACGACGAGGAAAATAAGGATTGTCAAAGACGAGGAAGATCATGAGAGTGACGATGATGAAAATCAGGATTATGACGACGAGGAAGATAAGGACTGTAAAGACGAGGAAGATCATGAGAGTGACGATGATGAAGATCAGGATTATGACGACGAGGAAGATAAGGACTGTAAAGACGAGGAAGATCATGAGAGTGACGATGATGAAGATCAGGATTATGACGACGAGGAAGATAAGGACTGTAAAGACGAGGAAGATGAGTAATTATGACGACGATGAAGATCAGGATTATGACGACGAGGAAAATAAGGACTGTAAGATGATTGGAAGATCATATGACGATGACAAGAAAGATCAGGATTATGACGACGAGGAAGATAAGGACTGTAAAGACGAGGAAGATCATGATTATGACGACGAGGAACATCAGGATTATGACGAGGAAGATCAGGACTGTATACTTGTTTATAATAAAAGTTAATTCAATACAATATCTAAAGTTTCATTTCGCTATTTAAAAATCTCTCGTATCTTTATATTTCTGTATAATTTTTTACTTGCTGCACATCACAAAGCTACAATGATGATGCAAAGTCTAGGATGGAACACAATAAATGAAATGAAATGGCAATCATCATGATGTTGATGGCTAAGATATTCCTGGGCAGTGTTTCTGAATTTTTAACTTATTTTCCATTCCTCAGAAACAAATATGAATGCTCTTTCGTTTGGTTTCAGATAAACTATTGCACAGCCGGGCTTTTCATCCTGCTGGTGGACATTGCCGTAATCAGTGCGGGTCCACATAATAATCTTCAACATTTGCGCCTCTTCCTACCTGATGAGGATGATCTGACTGCCTTCGATGCCCCAGAACAAGATTCGAAGCGGAGTCCCCGAGAGGCACGTCCTGAATCCTTTGGAGATTATTTCAGGAAGCTACAGCTGGTTCAATCAGAGCTCACAAAGAATGCTTCTGTAGGAGAGGCAGCAATCGCTGAAGTGTTCAAGCGACATGGACTGGCGACAGGAAACGAGACTGAGAATATCACCAGCAGCACCAACGCCACCAACTTCACCACTGTCGCCACCCCTACTTCCCCCACCACCACTGCAACTATCATTATTGACCCAAAAAGGAATGAAAGTTTTGTCAACTCAAATACGACCAATGCCAAAAATGCCAATGTTACTTCGGAAGGACTCAAGAAGCATACCGTTGTAACTAGAAACATATCCGGCGATGATAATTTAAAAGATGTAGTTATTGATAATCAAGAACCTCGGAATGGATCGTGTGAGGCGTCTGATGTCAGCAATATAACGTCCACCACTGACGAAATGAGTAAAGATATTCTGAAACACACCAATGCAACTTTTGGGGCAAAGAATAAGAATGTCGGATTTCCGTTAAAAGACACGTCAAAAAAACAAATCACAAAAACAACAGAGACACCACAAATCAACGCTGAGAATGAAGGTTTCAAAAAGAACTGCCCAAATGCCGTAAACCCGACAACAGAGATCCCAAACGTGAATATCACAGCTGCTGAGAATGTGACCACGACAGCGCCGTCGACTACGACGATGTACAGATCTGATTCATGGTGGGGGGTCTCCAGGAAGAGGAAGCACAGCCATTACAAGACGATGAAGGCAGCCAGTTTGCTAGAGGAAGCAATGTTGAAAGGAAAGTCTGGAGTCTTAAACCGAAAAAGAAGGTTGAAATGAACTTTGTTGATGATGTAATCAAACGTTGCCTTCGAACTCCAAGTTTGCAGGTGTAAAAGTTGTAACTCTGAGTTTTAATTTCAATAAAGTGAAGATTTACTACTCTCTGGACGAGTGGTTCCCAAAGTGTGGGTCGCGATCCTATAGAGGAGTCGTGTAATAGAGCTGAAGGGGTCGAGAGATGATGTATAAAATAAAACAAAAAGCTATTTTAAACATATATTTATGTTGTACTCTGAAACATACACATAAACAATGTTGAACATAGAAATAAACAATTTCACTAGTTATAAACTAAAAAAATACGAGAAACTTCTTTCGTTTTAAACGAGTTTGCAAATGTTATAAAAAATTATGAGATTCTTTAGCAAGCTCCAGGTATTCTTGCATTATTTTGAAACTGGTCTGCTCTTTATGAAGAAGTCTAGTTTCAATAATCCATCAGTAAGTAGGGTAAAGGTGCCTAATTCCGTGATAAAATTTCAATTGACTGCCATGGAGTTGTGGTCTCTGACTTTTAAGTTTTTGAAATACCTAACAGATTCCAGGAGATGTCTTCTTTTCAATTCTAATGACTACCCGCCTTTTGAATAGAAGCAGTCGACTGCATAAGCTTTTGTTCAGTGAAAGGTGGTTGACCAGTAAGTTTTTCTTTCTCTTGTGACCGCTCTTGAAGAAACATTTTATATTTGAGGTAAGAATTAATATAGCATTATAAAAATGATATATTACTGTAGATTATAGTCAGCTGAATCAATGTGTATGATTATTTAAACATTGTGAGACAATAACAATGCTACAGGAGCTTTCCCATTTTCGGATTTATTTTCATATTTCACCTTCCTGGCTCACTCGACCAGTGATGCCAACGCTGAATTGTGAAAATTAATGTCTATAAAAGAAAATAGTTAGTGGCAATAATAATAGAAATAAATTATAGAAAAGACCGATTATAATTATAATAAAATAATAGGGCATACATATTTAACTTAATTACTGCTGTTGTTAGGAATGTAAATAATGAGAAATAATTGTGTTATAATTCAATTTAATCAAATTTAATTTTGTATTGAATTTAACTTTCAGGTTATTTTGTTTATAAAATATTAATATGTAATATGTATTCCTGTAGTTACACAAGTATTTTCTATGAAATTTGTCGCTTAGGCCCATTTTCTATGTTGTCATTTCTTGCTTAATCCATATTAAAACAATATACCATGACTTTAAAGTGTTTTTCCAAATACACGTTTGTTTTCTGAGCAGTTAATGAGAATTATTTTAGTATCACGAAATTAGGATATCACTGACGGAATGAGGAAACCACTATCACGGAATTTGGATCCCTGTCACGGATTTAGGAGCCACTGTATAACAATGAAGAATCATATATTATATACCAAACTTGTGAAACTTTTGACACTGAATGTTGTAAAAACTGTAGCTAAAGGTCCAAATAACGTCATTTAAGTGTTATTTGAAAATTGTAGCATAAATATAGACTTTATTAAATATGTCACGGAATTAGGCAACCTTACCCTACTTTTCCTTTTTTATATAATTTCAGCCTACGGATTCAGTATCCAACTGCCTGTTTTGACTTTCTTTCGCAGAATACTCAAAAATCAAAATTGTTTTCCAAATTTGATGTTTTCAAATAAAGATGACCAAATTTTCTTAAGGATTCAAATTATTTATATAAGTTTATGTATTGATAATTAATGTAGTAATTAAATATATGTAAGATCAATTATTATAGATGGTGAAATCTATATATGATGAAATTTATTTCTGCGAGTAACCATATTTTACTCCAGAGACTTAAATGTCACACATACGTAAATATTTATCACTCATTTTTATCATACTTTTAGCAATGGACATAGCAGGGATCAATTCTACAGAACATAGGATGTTGTTGAAACGTAAGTACAGAAAGTGTTTAACAATGTCGCTTCTACACAAATGTGATTTATAAAGTGACAATGCTGTAAAAGTATATGGTACGAGTTCATTTATTTTATATTGTACTGAAAACTAAATGTGTATTAATTAAATAAAAGGTGATAATAAAATTTCACACGCTTTCTTACACAAATTAAGGTATATGTACACCTTTACATACAAAAAATTTTGTTTTGTATAATTTTGCTCTGTAAAATTTTTATACAATTGATAATGGTACCAGAAAGAGAATGAAGTGAACAGATCCCTTGAAATTGTGTCTAAATTATTTATAAAAATTATTTTGTTTATAATTTTGACATGCAACTTGAAACATGATAGCTCATGCAGTTTTTAAGATAGAGCCACAGTTTTTTCACTGTTTTATAGCTAAACCTACTCTTTAGTGCCCGACATAGAGCTATTTTTTATTTTTATTTACATTAATTAAATATTACCATATATGTAACTTACAATAATATTTTATGTTCCATAAATCATGTAAAAATCCATAAATAATTATTAATTATATTAATGTTATTTTACTCATTGTCAGGCACTGGGGGACATATCAAGCTTCAAACTGACACCAATATCTTCTTGGTATCACCATATTTGACTGAGATATCATGTTCGAAAGAATTAAATATTCTAAAATTAGACTACTATTTACAGAAAATGAGCCACAAACTTTCAGAGCCTAGAAGACTCCATCATCATATGTCACCCCTTAAGCAGCTTCATGTCGGTCCAGTTTCAAATACCTCTCAAATACCTCCGCCTTGTTTTAACTTCAGGTGTCGAAAGTTTTTTTTTTTTTTTTTTTTTTTTTTTTTTAATCTTTGTCTCTATTTCCATTGATGCAACAAATCCTGCGATGGTGTTTGTCCCAGGGTTTATGCCCACCTTCCTCAGAATTGTAATTTCTACTTTTGGACTCTTATTAAAATGACGTACAACATCACTGACACACGAATTTACAGTTTTATGACTAACAGTAAAAGATTATCAATTACTTCATTATGTAAAAAAGTTTTTTCAATCTAATGATCATGCCCAGATATCTATGCATCTATTTCGGGACTAGAAAGAAGTTTATTTTACAAGCAATGCTGGACGAGGGGATTGACTGCTACGAAGATCACTCCAAAAGTAATGCACTCCAAAAGTAAGTGACCGTGGCTGATGGCACAGCATTTTGGAAAATGGGACTTATCTGAAAAACCATAAGGCATAAATCGAAAATTCTTATATCAAATTAAAGAGGAGAAAATTCTCTATTAAAATAGTTATATTTTGAAAATTATAATTTTTCATCATTTTTTGCGTTTTGTGGGTGTATATGTACCTTAAACCGTGATATGTGTAAGTTCTGTAAAGTAATGTAATGTAATCCTGCGTGTTATGAATGAAGCACACACTGAAGTTTTGTAAATGGTTACCAAAACTTCGAGTGTATCTGAACTTAGTGCAAAAAACCGCACCTGTCTCCCTTTTTCCGTTTTCAAGTTATTAAACATCAAAGTTTTAAAGATAATTTTCGGACACCTTTCCAACACAGCTTCATTTCTCATTCTGTCTGTCCACTTCACACACTCCATTCTTCTCCATATCATCCACACTTCAAATGCTTCTATTCGTTTCTCTTCATTTCGTCGAAATGTCCATGTTTCTGCCCCACACAATGCCACACTCCATACAAAGCACTTCACTAGTCTCTTCCTTATTTATTTTTCCAGAAGTCCGCATAAGATACTCCTTTCTCTATTAAAAGCTTCCTTTGCCATTGCTATCCTCCTTTTGACTTCCTGACAGCAGCTCATGTTACTCCTTATAGTACATCCCAAGTATTTGAAGCTGTTCACTTGCTCTGTTGTCTCATTTAGAATTCGCAAGTTTACCTTCTTTATTTTTCTTGCGACAACAATGGTCTTCGTCTTTTTTAAATAAAGCATCTCAAAACTGAAATACATATACGCCAATAAGGTGAATTTCAAGTACTCAAATAAAGCTTTTCGATCAAATAATAAATAATAATAATAATAATAATAATAATAATAATAATAATAATCATCATCATCATCATCATCATGAAGAAGTGTCCACACCTGTGGAGTAACGGTTAACGCGTCTGGCCGCGAAACCAGGTGACCCGGGTTCGATTCCCGGTCGGGGCAAGTTACCTAGTTGAGGTTTCTTACGGGGTTTTCCCTCAATCCAATATGAGCAAATGCTGGGTAACTTTCAGTGCTGGATCCCAGACTCATTTTTACCGGCATCATCACCTTCATCTCATTCAGATACTCAATAACTTAAGATGTTGATAAAGCGTCGTAAAATAACCTATTAAAATAAAAAAATAGTTATGAAAAAGTAGCTCCACATCCCTCATAATGAACCTTTACGACAATCGCCTGGTTATGTACCCTCTCACCAATACCAGCTGACTATGCTAAAGTTCACTGTGTTTATAATTAGCATATAAGCATCTTTTCATGCACCTAGACCAATCCCCTAAATACTGTACGTCACCAAGCACTGATCGAACAATTGATTTGAGTATGAAAATAGAATGAAGATAGGCTGGAATGACATTAATGCCCATCATGAATAATTGGGCTAAATCCAAGAAAAATCCGAACTACGATCAGAAATGTCACTATGGATTTTCCAATAAAATATTCCATTCATTGAAATGACGTAGACCTGTCACAGTAAGAATCGGTGACATTGCAAGTGTGAAAGCTGCCATGCTATTCCTCGAAAAAAGAGTCATAACCTGACCTCTAAAATAATATAACTGGGTTTGGTCTTAAGGACCTTCACTCTTTCTAGCCTTCAGATGTTGACATCGCTTTGTTAGACTAAATCACCTCAAATGAAATGTTTGTAGAATAGAAAGTTGATAAAACAAAGAGTTTAACCCTCTGGGGACCTGTCACACGTTGTTGAGGTAGCTTATTCCTGTAATGTCTGTAAACTTAACGAGAAAATTCCTTCCTCATGACGATTCGAACCAGCGCGCCTTCCATAATGCAGTCCAAGTACGACGACCTATTGTGCGGGACAAAATAATATGTAGGTCTGCTATGAATATATAATTACAATTAATATAAGAAGAGACCGCTTTTCCCAAAAGGAAAAAGTGCCTGTAAATATTTGTAATGTAATTTCATTCATCTAAGGAAGGTTTATCCATATGAGCATATTATAATACAAAATGTTCTCTTTCGTAGTTCAATTATAAGAGACTCCTTTGTTCGCCGAAAGATGTTGCTGGAGGTATATCAACGTGCATTTCGTAGTGGATTTTTAATGAATATCTCAGAAACTTGTTTTTGTCGCTTAGCCTCTTTGGAAAGAAAGCTCTTCAGCGTGCAAAACATGTCACTTATTTTCTGTTGTAAGAGCCTACCCTATGTTTCAAAAGTAATGCTTAACTGCAATTTAAAATATAATAAGGGAGTTTTAGACAAAACCCTAGAGAAATCAAACCTTATATTTAGAAAGGAACATTTTTGCGGGGAAAAATATTCTTCAGATTATTGTTATGCGTATTATGAAGTCTCGAGAACATTTTTAAATAGCACTTTATAGTTTTTTAATATGTTCTGAAAGAGCATAATCTAATATTTCTAGCGATGTGGAAGGGAAGGTCTGAGGGGAAATAAATAAATAGATAAATAAAGAGATGAATAAATAAATAAATATACATATACATATATAAATAAATAGATAAAGAAATAAATAAATAGATAAATAAAATAATAAATAAAATAAATAAGTAGACAAATAAAGAAATAAATAAATAGATAAATAAAATAATAAATAGATAGATAAATAAAGAAAGAAATAAATAATAAATAAATAAATAGATAAATAAGTAAATAAATAAATAGATAAATAAATAAATAAGTAAATAAACGAATAAATAAATAGATAAATAAATAAATAAATAAGTGAATAGATAAACAAATAAATAGATAAATAAATAAATAAAAATAAATAAATAGATAAATAAATAAATAGATAAATTAATAAATAAATAGATAAATTAATAAATAAATATATAAATAAATAAATAAATAGTTAAATAAATAAATAGATAAATAAAGAAATAAATACAATAGATAAATAAATAAATAAATAGATAAATAAATAAATAGATAAATAAATAAGTAAATAGATAAATAAATAGATAAATAAGTAAATAGATAAATAAATAAATAAGTAAGTAAATTAATTAATTAATTAATACATAAATAAATAAAAATACAGTAAATAAATTTTTTTGTACAATTTCATTTGTTTTGTGCAGAATTACTACTGCAATATTTTAATGTTGGTATTTATTTTGTTATCCCTGTATTATACAATAGAAGCAGTTTAATTGATGAAATCAACATAAACAATATACTCTCAACAGAAAATTATCTTTTTATGTCTCACATGTTCATATTCTCTGAATTTCGCTTTATTCCACTTACAGTTGACTGAGAAATAGGTGGTCGATTTGGATGAGTTTCGTTAAAAAGTTTGCACATCACTTGTGTACGTCTTCTGTCACCAAATCCTGTCATCACCAGGATCTTAATTCTCTCATTATATATTAAGCGCATCTTGTTCCATGTTGATTTCATCATTAAAACTGCTTCCGTAATGAAGAGACCAACAAAATAATACGCGTATATAAACAATAAAATTGTTACCATAGTAGCCATAACCATAGTGCTTCTCTATAAAAGAGATAACTAACAAAATAATATATTGTTACCATAGTAACCATAACCATAGTTCTTCTCTATAAAAGAAATAATTAACAAAATAATATATTGTTACCATAGTAACCATAACCATAGTTCTTCTCTATAAAAGAAATAATTAACAAAATAATATATTTTTACCATAGTAACCATAACCATAGTTCTTCTCTATTAAAGAAATAACAATCAAAATAATATATTGTTACCATAGTAACCATAACCATAGTTCTTCTCTATAAAAGAAATAATTAACAAAATAATATATTTTTACCATAGTAACCATAATCATAGTTCTTCTCTATAAAATAAATGACTAACAAAATAATATATTGTTACCATAGTAACCATAACCATAGTTCTTCTCTATAAAAGAAATAACTAACAAAATAATATATTGTTACCATAGTAACCATAACCATAGTTCTTCTCTATAAAAGAAATAACTAACAAAATAATATATAAACAATAAAATTGTTACCATAGTAACCATAACCATAGTGCTTCTCTATAAAAGAAATGACTAAGAAAATAATATATAAACAATAAAATTGTTACCATAGTAACCATAACCATAGTGCTTCTCTATAAAAGAAATAACTAACAAAATAATATATTGTTACCATAGTAACCATAACCATAGTTCTTCTCTATAAAAGAAATAACTACCAAATAATATATTGTTACCATAGTAACCATAACCATAGTGTTTCTCTATAAAAGAAATGACTAAGAAAATAATATATAAACAATAAAATTGTTACCATAGTAACCATAACCATAGTGCTTCTCTATAAAAAAATGACTAACAAAATAATATATTGTTACCATAGTAACCATAACCATAGTGCTTCTCTATAAAAGAAATAATATAAAAAATAAAATTGTTACCATAGTAACCATAACCATAGTGCTTCTCTATAAAAGAAATAACTAACAAAATAATATATATTTTTACCATAGTAACCATAACCATAGTTCTTCTCTATAAAAGAAATGACTAACAAAATAATATATTGTTACCATAGTAATCATAACCATTGTGCTTCAATATAAAAGAACTGACTAACAAAATAATATACAAACAATAAAATTGTTACCATAGTAACCATAACCATAGTGCTTCTCTATAAAAGAAATGACTAACAAAATAATATATTGTTACCACAGTAACCATAACCATAGTGCTTCTCTATAAAATAAATGACTAACAAAATAATATATTTAAAATTGTTACCATAGTAATCATAACCATTGTTCTTCTATATAAAAGAAACTAACAAAATAATATATAAACAATAAAATTGTTACCATAGTAACCATAACCATAGTTCTTCTCTATAAAAGAAATAACTAACAAAATAATAAACAATAAAATTGTTACCATAGTAACCATAACCATAGTTCTTCTCTATAAAAGAAATAACTAACAAAATAATATATTGTTACCATAGTAATCATAACCATTGTGCTTCTATATAAAAGAAATGACTAACAAAATAATATATAAACAATAAAATTGTTACCACAGTAACCATAACCATAGTGCTTCTCTATAAAAGAACTGACTAACAAAATAATATATAAACAATAAAATTGTTACCATAGTAACCATAACCATATAAAAGAAATGACTAACAAAATAATATATTGTTACCATAGTAACCATAACCATAGTTCTTCTCTATAAAAGAAATGAACTAACAAAATAATATATTTTTACCATAGTAATCATAACCATTGTGTTTCTATATAAAAGAACTGACTAACAAAATAATATATAAACAATAAAATTGTTACCATAGTAACCATAACCATAGTGAATAATTTCATAAAAGAAATTGTTCTCGAACAAAAATAATTTATAAACATTCAAATTGTTACCATAGTAAGCTTTAACCTGAAAGACTAACAAAATTGCATCATAACCATAGTGCTTCTCTATAAAAGAAATGACTAACAAAATAATATATAAACAATAAAATTGTTACCATATTAACCATAATCATTGTGCTTCTCTATAAAAGAAATGACTAACAAAATAATATATTGTTACCATAGTAATCATAACCATAGTGCTTCTCTTTAAAATAAATGACTAACAAAATAATATATATTGTTACCATAGGCTAGTAATCATAACCATAGTGCTTCTCTATAAAAGAAATGAAGAGTATTACATAAAAAAGATGCTCTCTCAGATATAAAAAAAACCTTACGGTTCTATTTCAAATGTTGTCGATGATAACTCGCATAGCAATAGTCGCAAAAATATTTTGCTGCCACGTAATATTCGTTTCTAAATAATGAGGTCTGGCGTGTTTGAATTTTCTGTCCAAAATATCCCTTCTTTGAATTTCAATTGTAATTATGTGTTACTTAAAAAAACTGTGTAAAAGAGAGTCCCTGTAAAATCTTTCTGTGTAAGACTTCTACGTCTGTTGCTGAAAATGATTTCTTCTACATCACAAGACACAATAATCCACACATTACGGAAATGGATCATCCAACCAGTACAGAGGAAAGGTGTTTTAGCTGATTTGTGAAACAGGATTTCTTTACGTATCGTAGCTCCCAAAATTCATCACGATGCTGGGTAGGTCTCAGACATGAAAGAAATTTAATTACAATTAATTAAAAACAGACTCTAGAACTTGGCATAAAGACGCCGCTACTTCAACGCCACTGCAAGTATTGCACCTGACTTCAAGCTGGACAAAACACATCGGAAGTGCGGTATATGACTCATTTAAATATTAAAGAATGAGGAAACAAACGAAGTCCACTCGTTTGTCCTTCGACTCATTGCGATGATTCGCAAGGTTGTAATGAAGCTTACAATGAGTAGTACTTATGAAATTTTTATGACACTGCTTAAATGGTGCTCGAAAGCAATTTTGCTGTTCTACAAATTACGGCATTACATCAGCTTTTACTGCACGTCAGACCTCAAAAGTGCAGTGCGTGTCCATAATGTGTGTCGTACTTAGTGTAGGCTACTCTCAGAAGAGAACTTACCGCGTGGTTTTTAAACTGATAGGCTACTCTTTATAGGGAAGGAAAACTCCTTGCAATAAGGAGTTTGAAAGTCTCTCAAATCGATGGTGTTGAACAGAAACCTCGTACGTAAAAAAATTAACAAATCGAGATATTTGTTCGTTATCAAGTTATTAAAATGTTTTTTTTTTCGCTCTCCTGTAAAATACACAACGACACTCGAAATGTTGCGAAAAATGGAATACGTCCTCAGAAAAATCTCTTACGTGATGGACAAAAAAGGACTTTTAGATTTGAAATCAGCCTATGATAATTAACTACGAGTAATAATTATTTTCATTTCTGTGAGCGACAAAGAGTTTAAATTTGTTGTACGAGTATAGTGTTATTTAACTGATATTAACTAAATTATTAAGGTTTAGGGGAGAGTCGGGTAGTATCGGATATCGGGTAATATCGGACAGTGAGTTTCTTTCATCTACCACACGATGACAGTATCTGATTGACATGGTTACGTTTCTGTGATGTCGCATAGCGAAAAGTAACCATGTCATTCAGGTACTACCATATGGTGGTAGATGAAAGAAACGCACTGTCCGATATTACCCGATGTCTGATACTACCCGACTCTCCCCTAGCTTTCATCCCGTACCAAACATAACACAGTGTTTCAGTTACAGATTTAATACTAAAACAAGAAATTTTTCTGTACATTTGTAAATAAATAAATTATAAATAAAATAAATGAAACCATAACATCGTCACCACCACTACCAACACCACCACCACCACCACCACCACCACCACCACCACCACCACCACCACCAACACCACCACTGTAAATATTGCAGTAGTAATTCTGTACAAAACAAATGAAATTGTAAAAAAAAAAAAAAAAAAATTATTTACTGTATTTTTATTTATTTATGTATTAATTAATTAATTAATTTACTTACTTATTTATTTATTTATCTATTTACTTATTTATCTATTTATTTATATATTTACTTATTTATTTACCTTTTATTTATTTATCTATTTATTAATTAATTTATCTATTTATTTATTATTTATCTATTTATTTATTTATCTATTTATTCATTTAACTATTTATTTATTTCTTTATTTATCTACTTAATTATTTATTTATTTATTTAACTATTTATTTATTTATTTATTTATCTATTCATTTATTAATTTATCTATTTATTTATTTATCTATTTATTTATATATTTATTTATATATGTTTATTTATCTATTTATTTGTTTATTTATTCACTTATTTATTTATTTATTTATCTATTTATTTATTCGTTTATTTACTTATTTATTTATTTATCTATTTATTTCTTTATTTATCTATTTATTTATTCGTTTATTCACTTATTTCTTTATTTATCTATTTATTTATTTCTTTATTTATCTATTTATTTATTTCTTTCTTTATTTATCTATTTATTTATTTATCTATTTATTATTTTATTTATATATATATTTATTTATTTATCTATTTATTTGTTTATCTATTTATTATTTTATTTATCTATTTATTTATTTCTTTATTTGTCTATTTATTTATATATTTATTTATTTATTTATTTATTCATCTCTTTATTTATCTATTTATTTATTTATTTATTCACTTATTTATTTATTTATTTATTTATTTATTTATCTATTTATTTATTCGTTTATTTATTATTTTTTATTTATCTATTTATTTATTTCTTTCTTTATCTATTTATTTATTTACTTATTTATCTATTTATTTATTCATCTATTTATTATTTTATTTATCTATTTATTTATTTCTTTATCTATTTATTTATTTCTTTATTTGTCTATTTATTTATCTATGTATATGTATATTTATTTATTTATTCATCTCTTTATTTATCTATTTATTTATTTTCCCTCAGACCTTCTCTTCCACATCGCTAGAAATACTAGATTATGCTCTTTCAGAACATATTAAAAAACTATAAAGTGCTATTTAAAAATGTTCTCGAGACTTCATAATACGCATAACAATAGTCTGAAGAATATTTTTCCCCGCTAAAATGTTCCTTTCTAAATATAAGGTTTGATTTCTCTAGGGTTTTGTCTAAAACTCCCTTATTATATTTTAAATTGCAGTTAAGCATTACTTTTGAAACATAGGGAGGCTCTTACAATAGAAAATAAGTGACATCTTTTGCACGCTGAAGTGCTTTCTTTCCAAAGAGGCTAAGCGACAAAAACAAGTTTCTGAGATATTCATTAAAAATCCACTACGAAATGCACGTTGATATACCACCACCACCACCACCACCACCTCTACCATCACAAACATCAAGAATTCGAATGATGCTTCTAGTATCCATGTTAAGAGTTTATGAGTAATTGCTTTATATGAAAATATTATCTAGCAATCCAATGGTATATTCTGAATAATACTACGCTAATAATTTATTATGTGTGTATCTATATTACCGGTTGTACTGTATGGTTGTGAAACTTGGACTCTCACTTTGAGAGAGGAACATAGGTTAAGGGTGTTTGAGAATAAGGTGCTTAGGAAAACGTTTGGGGCTAAGAGGGATGAAGTTACAGGAGAATGGAGAAAGTTACACAATGCAGAACTGCACGCATTGCATTCTTCACCTGACATAATTAGGAACATTAAATCCAGACGTTTCAGATGGGCAGGGCATGTAGCACGTATGGGCGAATCCAGAAATGCATATAGAGTATTGGCTGGGAGGCCAGAGGGAAAAAGACCTATGGGAAGGCCGAGACGTAGATGGGAAGATAATATTAAAATGGATTTGAGGGAGGTGGGATATGATGGTAGAGAATGGATTGGTCTTGCTCAGGATAGGCACCGATGGCGGACTTATGTGAGGGCGGCAATGAACCTCCGGGTTCCTTAAAAGCCAGTAAGTAAGTAAGTAAGTAAGTAAGTAAGTAAGTATGTATGTAAGTAAGTGTGTATCTAATGCCTACACACTTCACTTCCCGTGATTCGGGTTCCGCATACTGCGGATAGATGGCAGGACTGTTACCCATTTTCAAATTGCACACCACTTCGGCGGGCCACGTTATGCATGATGTGTATCTGTGAAGAGTTATGTAGTGCACTAGGGTGAGTGTATGTTAAGTGTTCGTGTAAGTGTAGTGTAAGGAATGGGTGAGGATGATGATGAAGGTGAGAAAGGGAGAAGGGGAAACCGGTGCCGGCACGTAGCCTACTACTGTCGAATAGCACCAGGGGGCCGCCAGGCTTAACGTCCCCGTCCGACGGACGAATCACTATCGACTGTGATATATGCCTTCCCTTCATATGCACAGCGGAGAAATTTGGGATTTAACATTTAATTTATTATCGAGGTATTAAAAATGATAGGGGATTCATCGAAATTCTACAATTATTGTGTGAAACGTTAATGCCGTTCGTGACTTATTATGAGCAAGGTTGGGATTGTAAGGATGTCTGACATTTGAAATAAGAAAAGTTTTGATATTATACTTCTTTTTATTTCTGTCTTCATATTCCACACTTTTAAATTCAACAAGACAGAGTCTTCTACTTCATAATCGCTTCCTCAGTCCATGAGGCCTTGTCTGCAGACAACAATGCTATTGATAGTCTAAACGATTCAAACATCAGTATGACGTCAATGAGTTGTTTGAAATTGTAATGTATAATGATATATAATTACAGAGAATTGGATTCATTTGGAAATTAATACCACAGTGAAGTGCCTTAAAACCAAACTAGTTAAATTAACTATTTTTGTCTCTATACTTTCTGCATTCACTAATTACACCCATTTGTGTATACTAATAATACTTTTTTGTTAAATTAAAATTTAGTTATTCTTTTCGTTAATCTTTCACAAGTTAAAAAGCGTTTGAACTGAATCTTTCTTTCCCAGATCCATCTGATACCGATATCATAGATCCACAGCAACTCTTCTTAACACGGCCCTCCTTGTAAAAAATTATAAATCACTGAAAGAAAGAAGTATAAAAATACAATATTCATTTGTTAATTAATACGTCAACGTTATTGTTGGAATTGAATATATATAAAGAGACGGTGGGTGGGTTGTTTCTTGGAGGAAATACTGAGATGCACATAATCCTTGAAAATATAAAAACAAATGAACATGGATGCGTCAGCCTGCTAAGCGTAAGTTGTGTAATTCCACTTCATGATGTAGTGTGAAATGCAGATTCAATCTGAAACAGAGGTTAATCAGAGGAGAAGGGGTATTAATCCATTTAAGAAATGTATCCCTAATTGAAATGAGTGTTCCTAGATTTATTCAGAAGATGTGTTGTCTAAGCAACATTAAAATTTAATTGTAGAATGAGATAAGTGAGCTATTCCGGCAGCTTTCTTGTTTTAAGGAAAAAAGTTCGGAACTCCTTGAACGTTGTGACGTCATCAGCGGAAACCTGTCCGTGATGTGGACGCGTCATAATCCACCAGCGTTTAATATACCTGACGTCATTATCAAATTAATAAGGATGTCTAAACTGACTACATAAGCGCAGAGTGGAGTCTGAAAGATGGGCGGAAATAAATAAATAAACAAATAAATATATATATATATATATATATATATAAATCAACTAAATAAATAAATACACAAATTACTAACTAAAGAAATGAAATAAATAACAAAATAAAATAAATAAGTACCCGTAAATAGCTAAATAAAATAAATAAACAAATAAATTAATATTAATTAATTAATTAAAATAATAAACTAATTAAAATGTATTTAAAATAATTTCAATAATGTAAATAAATTACTTGAATTATATAAATTAAATAAATAAAATAAATAGATAGAATAAATAAACTATTAAATAAATAGACCTGAATAAACAAATAAATAATTTAATTAATTAATTCCCTAAAATTAATTAATCAAATAAATTACTAAATAAATATATAAATTAAATAAATTCAATAAATTAAACAAATAAGTAAATACATAAATAAATAAACAAATCATTAAATAAATAAATAAATGTATTAAGTAATTAAATAAATAACCAAATTGATTAATTAATTAACTGAGTACATAAATTAATAAATTAAATACATTAATAACTAATTAAATAAATAAATAAATAATTTACATAAATAATTAAATAAATAAATAAAGAAATAAATAAATAATTTAAATTAGTAAATAAAATTAAATAATTAAATAAACAATTTAAATAATTGGAATAAATTAAATGAATTAAATAAATAAAGAGATAGGTTAATGAATTAAGTAATTAAGTAAATAAAATGAATAACAAAATAAATGAATTGAATAAATGAAAAAGTAAATAAAATAAACAAATAAATAACTAAATAAATAGTAAATAAATAAATAAATTTGAAAACAATAAATATGTTAACTTGTTATGAAAACTATAAAATATTTTTGTTGTATTCTTACGACTATTGTCTCACTTGAGTGAGAGATATAATGCAATTGATTACTCATGGGAGATGAGGGATTTGCTTTTTGGTGCCCGAGGATCGGCGTATAAATATACTACTGACATTTTAAAACAATATGATACGACATCTCAAGATATTTAAAATATTTGTTTAAATATGTTAAAGAATCCATAGGCATTTTACATAATCATTTACATAAAGTTTAATTTTTTTGACTTTCTAAATTGCATATTGCACTATGATTGCTACCTACTATATTGATTTTTCTCTCTATTCTATAAATACATTTTTTAAATTTTTTTCCGGACCTATACGGTCATCTGTTATCACAGGCGGATTTTATTACTATTAGGCTATTTTACGCTCTCAGATAAGCCAGTTTTGCTTTCCTGAAATCTGCTAGTCTGGTTAAATAAAGATTGTATTCCTAAGATACGAAATTTGTAAATCGTCTCCTGTATCTGATATGAAAATCTGATTGTCAGTGTATGAAAAGTGTGCAAAATTATTTATTGTTATTGAAACATTTGAAATGTGGGTATGGATAAGAATGGAGCGTGTGAAATGGACAAACACAATAAGAAATGAAGCTATGTTGGAAAGAGTGGATGAAGAAATAATGATGTTGAAATTGATCAGGAAGAGAAAAAGGAATTGGTTGGGTCACTGGATTAAAACAACTGCCTAATGAAGGACGCACTGGAAGTAATGGTGAACGGGTGAAGGAAAAAATCTCTCTTTTTCCCCTCACAAGGACTACGGTTCTTTCAGCAGAGATAGATTTTGACGTAGGTACGAAAGAACCAGCAAAATTTGCCTAGAACACCCTTATCCAGGGACAGAGTTATTTACGTGTTTCAAATATAGGCTATAACATATGTTAGTCAGTTTTACTTTCTGTCAGGGATCCTGCTATTACCTGTGACTGAACCAGGAACCTTCCAGTCCCTAGCCAATTGCTATATCAACTAAGCTAACCGGCTGTTAACTCAACAAAACAGCTAACAGAAAGATAATTTACAGAATAAACAAAGCTGTAACGATAGAATGGCTTGCGTTGGCTTTCTTAAACCATCTCTGCGGTCAACACGACAGACAGTTTATCTCCCTTCTATTAGTTGAAAAGGTAATTTATATTCTTCTGTTGTCTTCATTCATTCCTTTTTATTTTCTTTATTATATTTCTATTTCCATTCTAAGATTACAAGATGGAAACGTCGACCTTGAGATTTATAAACGAGTTTTTTATTATTATTCAGAATGATTATTCATTTCACTAGAAGCAACACTGGAGAACAATGGGTATTTCGCAAGTGATACTGCCATAAGTATCACCGTAGCGTACGCTGTACTGCAGGGGTGTCAATGCAGTATTGCCAGCAAATTCACGTACTCCAGTCTATTACACACTGGTTTTGAGTGCCCCTGTAGCTTTCAACGTATGAATGATGTAAAGTTTTACTAAAATAAAGTATGAAAATATTATGTTTTGTTGAAAATTTGGGGCTTAGCCCTACTATTGGTTGTCAAAAAAAAAAAAAACAAAATAAAACAAGTACAAAAAATTAATCTCAGAAATTATTTGGGCTACACAGACCTCTAATTATCAACAACATATTATATTTTCGTGCTTTATTTTCGTAATACTTCAAAACATGATACGTTTAAATGTGTAGTGATACTCGGAAATACTATGCTAGTGATACATATAGGCAACACTGTATATTAGGCCTACATTTTCTAATATACAGGATGATTCACGAGGATTTACCGCTCCTTACGGAGCTTATTTCCAAAGACATTCTAAAGAAAGAAAGTCATATAAACATTTGTTCTAATCTCAATATTTTCAGAATTACACTAATTTGAAGTTGTTTGTAAAATACAATTATTCTTGAGTTTTAAGGGTAAAAGAAAATTACACATAAAGAATGAACTCTTCAGGAGTATAATTTCTTTAATTAGCTAGTATTCTGAAGCTAAAAATGTGTTGGGAATTACATAGTTGCTATGTACAAAATTTTTTTATAGATTTTTAACTACAAAATTATATTTTCTTACGCATTTATCATAGAAATTGTTACAAATCACGCCACTCTTGTAAATTCTTCAAGATTGTACATTGGGATGCATAATTAAACTGTAAAGAATCAAGTTCCCAAAGTCGTATGATTTGTAACAATTTTTGTGATAAGTGCGTAAGAATGATGCCATTTTTAGTTAAAAATTGAGAAACAAAATCTGTACAAAGCAATTCACAACACATTTTTAGCTTCAGAACACTAGGGAATTAAAGAAATGACACTTCTGAATAGTTCATTCTCTATTTATAGTATTTGTTTAGTTTTAAAGCTAAAGAAAAAAGATATTTTACTAACAACTTCAAATTAATATAACTTTGAAAATTTTGAAATTAGGACAAATGTTTAGTCTATATGACATTTCTTGCTCGAATATCTTCGGAAATAAGCTACTCTTGAATCACCCTGTATATACTGTAGGAGTCAAAATATGTCATCCACATTATATTAATCCATAATTTTCTGTCCAAGACCAGGTCTTCCACTGCAAAGCCAGCATTGTGCAATTTTTCCTATTTTCTGCCTTCCTCTTAGTCTCCGCATATGAAACATACTTACTTACTTACTGGCTTTTAAGGAACCCGGAGGTTCATTGTCGCCCTCACATAAGCCCGCCATTGGTCCCTATCCTGAGCAAGATTAATCCATTCTCTATCATCATATCCCACCTCCCTCAAATCCATTTTAATATTACCTTCCCACCTAAGTCTTGGCCTCCCCAAAGGTCTTATTCCCTCCGGCCTCCCAACTAACACTCTATATATGATTTCTGATTCACCCATATGATATATGTCCTGCCCATCTCAAACGTCTGGATTTTATGTGCCTAATTATGTCAGGTGAAGAATACAATGCGTAGGTCTGCGTTGTGTAACTTTCTCCATTCTCCTGTAACTTCATCCCTCTTAGCCCCAAATATTTTCCTAAGAACATTATTCTCAAACACCCTTAATATATATATATTGTCGTCTATCATCTGATATCTTCTTCTGCTCACAACTCTTCTCCCGTCCGAAATTCTTGCTAATCGCCGTATAAAATTATTTTCGGTTATGATTTACTTCAAGTTTTTAGAGATCAAATGTCTACTAAGGTTTTAAGCATTTATGTTTTTTTATAGTTTTTTCGATGATAGTGAGCTGGTCTACTCATCAAGTCTCAACTTGGAAGACCAGGTTATTTTCCTTCAAAGTTACCTTCTGCTAGTCTTTGACAAATCAAAGTTATTCTGCAGAAAACTAACAAATGTTTAATTCTTCGAGAGAATAACAAAATTCGAGTTCTTGTAAACAGAGTTTTAAGGCCAGAGATGGCAGAAGTTTTTACCCCTGACTACAACTCATTCTGACATCAACGTATGGCAGTTCCCAGAAAACAATTTCTCTACTCCAGGTCAGAGATTTGGGTTCAGACACGCTCGTGGATGTAATGACAGGGATTCCCAGAATCTGAGAACGTAATTACTAAGTATGGGATCAGCAGTGACTAACACAACGCCATTTTGTTGTTCGTGGCATACCTGTTCGTGTCTGTGAGCAGAAAAAGTGACGATATCAGAGGACGCGAACCTGTTTGTATATAATGGCACGCAGTCTGAGACTGACTTCAGATATCGAGAAGACGCCAACTAGCTTCGACTGCGAGACATTACACGTGAGTACTGCAGCCCACTTGGAGACAAAGGCAGCGTTTATTGTAGTTACAGTAGGCTACTAGAATTATATCAGTGGTTCCTAAACTTTTGAATGTCATATTTCATCTTAGGTACTGATTTAGAATTTAGATTTATTTATTCGTCTGGTAAAGTTCAGGCCTTCAGACTTATTCTTCCACTTAAACAGAACTAACTACAAAAAATGTAATAATTATAATAAACTATAATGTATACAGTAAAATGAGTGTACAAGAGAGTAATGACATAAAAAGATTCAAGTAAAGCGTTTAACCTAAAAATCAGGCATCGGGATGGGAATCCGGTGTAGCTTAGTGGATGGAGCGTCAGCACGTAGAGCTGAAAACCAGGGTTCAAATCCCGGTGCCGGAGAGAATTTTACTCCTTTCAACTCATCTTTCATCATATAATGACGCGGAGTCTCTGCACGATATGTACTCCGGTACATCAAAATAATATAAAAATAGAAGCTAAAAATAAGAAGTAATTAATATTATTCAGTAATTATCTACATTCAAAGACAAAGTATATGATTATGACTCGTAACAAGAACATAGTATGAAATGGAAATATAAAAATTTGAAATTTATTCCTTTGAAGAGATTGAAAAATTCAAATATCTTGCAGCAACAATAACAATAATACAGACGTGGACAAATTATTAGACTAAAACGTTTTCTTGGAAACATAATATAATTCGTCATATCAACTATCAGTATAATTCACAGAGTCTCTATTGTTGTAAATATGATTGTTTACATCTTCAGGTATATTTTTCTAATTGTTAAGTATACTTGGTCTGGCTGTGTTGGTACTACTGGTATTTTAATTTTATACTGCAGAAGATATTCTCCCATGGCCTGCAAGAAGACCGGACATGAACGAAATTGAAAATCTGTGATCTATACTGAAGCACAAAGTGAACAAAAAGAGGCTTACAACAAAACATGGACTCATTTAAGCACTGTCTGATATCTGGCTAAATGATGCTGATATTCAAAGAAAGTGTCAAACTTTGGTTTCCAGCATCCCTGACAAAATCAACGTGTTAATAAAGAATAAGGGAATGTTCACAAAATATTAGTAACCACCAGACTCAATTTTCTGTTCATTATATCTGTGCAAAATACATTTTTGTTCATTATTTCTGCCGATAAATACAGCTTTGTTGCACATATAATTAATTTAGTCTAATAATTTGTCCACGTCTGTATAAGTGAAACCTGGGAGAAAATTAAACGCAGAGTAAATATGGAAAGTGCATGTTATTATTCGGTTGAGAAGCTTTTGTCATCCAGTCTGCTTTCAAAATATATGAAAGTTAGAATTTATAAAACAGTTGTATTACCGATTGTTCTTTATGGTTGTGAAACTTGGACTCTCACTTTGAGAGAGGAGCAGAGAATAAGGTGCTTAGGAAAATATTTGGGCTCAAAGGGATGAAGTCACAGGAGAATGGAGAAAGTTACACAACACAGAACTGCACGAATTGTATTCTTCACTTGACATAATTAGGAACATTAAATCCAGACGTTTAGATGGGCAGGGCATGTAGTACGTATGGGTGAATCCAGAAATGCATATAGAGTGTTAGTTGGGAGGTCGGAGAGAAAAAGACCTTTAGGGATGCCGAAAGTATATGGGAGGATAATATTAAAATAGATTTGAGGGAGTTGGGATATGATGGCAGGGACTGGATTAATCTTGCTCAGGTAGAGACCAATGGCGGGCTTATGTGAGGCAGGAATGAATGTATGGGTTCTTTAAAAGCCGTAAGTAAGTAATTAGCTATATTAAGCCTGGTAATTACACATAAATAGTAAAATTAATAGAGAAACGAGATAAAAGTGGAAGTAGATAAATAATATTTTACATTTAATAATAGTGAGGTTTTTGACTGTTTAATAGATGAATTTTAAATTTATTTTTTTTTTAATTTAGACAGCTCCCAGCGATCTCTGATAGAGAGGCGAGGGAATTCGAAACTTTAGCAAGTGAAACTGTGAAAGAGAAAGATTATAGTGTAGTGCTGTGTGAAGATATTGTAAGAACAGGGGAGCGGTTGTGAAAGTTGTGTAAATCACAAACTCAAGTGAAACGATTTGATAAATATCTTGGTGAGGATGTACTCAATATGCAGGGTTAGTTATAAGTCCCCACCACCTAAATAACTTTTGAAGCATACGGTTCAGTGACATGAAACTTGGTATGCGAGGATAACCATATGCTAAGAACTCAATAATGGTATTACAGAGTTTTTTCTACTTCGGGTTTAACCGGAAGTAACTCCAACGCTCTTATTTTAAATGGAACACCCAATATATTATTTTATTTTTGAACAGTACTCATTAAGATCTTTTCAAAAAGTACCCACACTTGATACTTCTGTACAAATTCAGTGTTGCTAAGTCAAGAAAACAGAAAAGTGTATCGAATATTAAAATAATAAAATACTCCTTCCTTAACAAAAACAAAACAAAGCTAGCTCACCTTCTAAATTATGTGTTCAAATTGGTAGCCCTCAGCTGCTTTACAATGTGTCACTCGATCATAGAAACCATTTAAGGAATGATTTAACCAGGCTTTAGAAATATCTTGCACCACATCCATTTTTATTTAGCAACGCTGAATTTGTACAGAAGTATCAAGTGTGGGTACTTTTTGAAAAGCTCTTGATGAGCTTTATTCAAAAATAAAAAAATATATTGAGTGCTACATTTAAAATAAGAGAGTTGGAGTTACTTCCGGTTAAACCGGAAGTAGAAAAAAACTCGGTAATACCATTATTGAGTTCTTAGTATATGGTTATCTCCACATACCAAGTTTCATGTCACTGAACCACATGCTTCAAAAGTTATTTAGGTGGTGCGGGACTTTTAACTAACCCCTTTATAGAACAGGAAGGACAAGGAATGGAAGGTTATTTGCCCACTCATAGTCAGTCGATGCCATTATAACATTTTCAGCGACGGTGTTACATGATCAGATCGATGAATGTTGCATATAAAACGTACACATGCATTATGAACACGCTGGAGTATGTGACTGAGATTAACACTTAAGTCAGTGAGTAGAGAGTCACAATAATCAAAATAGGGCATAACGAGTGTTTGCACTAATAGTTTTTAACGTACATAGTAAGAAGTTTTTTTTATCCTATTCAGTATAATATGGATAAAAGAATAGTAATATGCGTTACAAGAGCGGTATGTTGACGTTTTCATTTTCGCGGAAAAGATTGAAAAAGCGAAACGTAGTTGAGCTTTTTTAATTTATCGAGAACATGAAAACAAACATATCGCTCGTGTATCGTACATTATTTTATGCGAAATTCGTTTATTACATACCTGAAAGAGGAATTTCTAATTAGTTGCAATGAAATCTCCATCTTGGTTTCTGTTCAATGACGGCAACTTTGGAAAACAAATATATCTATCTTCAACATTGTTCCTATAAAATGTTTTCTGTGTTTACTATAACATCAGCAGGCCGTGAAATACGTCTGTCTTTTTTTTTCCCCAGTCTATGATGAGTCTGGAATCTTGTTGATTTTTCACGGCTTCCTTAATGTCACTTGCATTACAAATGCAGTAACTTTTGTGGTGTTGTAACGTATACTTAATTTTTGCAAATATTTAAAAACAATAATTAGCAGTGCAATTTGGTGAAATTGCAGTGCTAAGTTTCTTTTCTTATTTTTTAGCGTTTATAATTATTACTATATTGAACGTCTTTAAAAATATGTTAAAAACCTAAAGCAGTAAAATGAATATGACGCTTAAGCCCGAAGAATAGGCAGGCAAATTGTTATGTGTGTTACGTTGGGAATACTCAATGTGGTATTTCACACTTACCGCGTATTGGTTGTATTCCCAACGTAACACACATAACAATTTCCTTCTTCTTAATCCGCTTAAGCGCGACATTCATTTTACTGCTTTAGGCTTTTAACATATTATTTTTAGAGACGTTTAACACAGTAATAATTATAAATTGAAACTTACCACTGCAACTTCACCTAAATTGCAATGTTAATTATTGTTTTTAAATATTTGCAAAATTAAGTAAAGTCTACTACTCCACGAAACTTATTGCATTCCTGATACAGGTAACATTAAGGAAGCCGTGAAAAAATCAACAAGATTCCAGATGCCGATGTTATTACTGCAATATGTTATATAAATAATATTGTTAAAATATTAAAATGAAATAAATCATTACATAACCTTACCGTTTGTTTTAAGTTCGCATTTATAGACTGGGGAAAAAGACAGACATTATCACGGCCTGCTGGGACTTTTAAACACAGAAAACATTTTATAGAACAATGTTGAAGAATGATATATTGGTTTTCCGAACTTAGCCGTCGATTAAACATTATAACATGGAGATTTCATTGCAACAATTTAAATTCGTCTTTGGTATGTAATAAACGATCTTCGCTGGAAATATGTGACTGACACAAACGGTATGTTTGTTTTCATGTTCTCGGAAATTAAAATAGCTCAACTACGTTTCGCTTTTTCAATCTTTTCCTCGGCCATGAAAACGTCAACATACCGCTCTTGTAACGCATATTACTATTCTTATAAGTCTGCGTAATTTTTGTATCCTAAGTAATAGTTAACATTTCTGTCCATATATACAAAGTGATTCAGGATATCTACGACAAACTCTGAGGAGTGACAGATCTCCCAATAAGGATAATTTCTCGTGAAATAACACATGTTCTATGACGCGTCATTTAGGAGTTACGCAACATCGAAGAAAAGACAAGTTTTAATGTCATTGCAATTTGAAAATGGGTCACAGTCCTGCCATCTATACGCAGTATGCGGAACGAGAATCACGTAAAGTGAAGTGGGTAGGCATTAGATACACACACAATTTAGAAATGAATCATTCACTGAAGTACCCTTGCGGACAGATTACAGAAGATGTTCAAAGTGTCTTCCTTAAAATGTCGTAGCAGTGACTGTTGGACTCTGTCGAAATTTTAGATCTACACCAGCAAAATTTACCGTAAACGTTTGGGGTGGAATTGTCGGTGATCATTTACTGGGACCTGTCATTTTGTTGCCATGGATTGGGAGAGAGAGAGACCTTATAATAATAATAATAATAATAATAATAATAATAATAATAATAATAATAATAATAATAATAATAATGATTTATTTTAGCTGGCAGAGTTAAGGCCGTAAGGCCTTCTCTTCCACACAACCAGCAAAAGTGTATATACATATGCATAAACTTACAAAGAATTCAACAATTTGATTTAGATGAGAGTTACATATATACAAGAGTTATTTACGAATTAAACAACAAAATACTATGAACTATTAATTAAACACTGAAATAAACTGTGTAGCAGAATTAAACTAAAATACATAGAATGTTAATATATTTCAAATTATATTAGATAATAGAAAGAGATTATTATGAGACAATTTTGAAAATGCAGCACAATCAGGATGATGTCTAAAGAAAAAAGCAACAGTGTAGTCTGTAATATTTTAAATCAGTATGATTGGAGTGAAATGCTAATAAGGTTATCTTTTAAGCTGTTCTTAAAGGTGTTTGTTGTCTTGCAGCCCCTAATACTTTGTGACAAGGAATTCCATTGACGCGAGGTGGATATTGTAAAAGATGAGGAATAACAAGATGTTCTATGAAGAGGTATATTTAGCGTGCCACAGATAAGTGATCTGGTATTTACGTCGTGGTTAGAGTATAGATAAGAGAAACGAGACGAAAGGTAATTTGGTGTTGAGGTGTGCAGAATTCGAAAGAGTAAAGACAAAGAGTGTAAAGTTCTGCGTTCTTTAAGTCGGAGCCACGAGAGACTTGCGAAGGACGGTGATATGTGATCATATCGTCGGATGTTGCACACGTATCTGATGCACATATTCTGAGCTCGCTGTAACTTGACTGACAGTTCAGAACTTAGATCACTTAACAAAACGTCACAATAATCGAAGTGCGGCATTACTAGGGTTTGTACTAGGGTAAGTTTTAGTTGCTGGGGCAAGAAGTTTCTCAAGCGACTCAAAGAGGAACAGATTTTTTTTATCGTTTCTTTAACTTGAAAATTCCAACTTAGATTATTATCAAAAAAGAAGCCAAGATTTTTTACGACAGATGAATAAGGGATTAGCGTGTTGTTAAGGGTAACAACTGAAAGATTACTGTTATTAAGGGAGTTAACTAAACGCTTATGTCCAATAATTATGGCTTGAGTCTTACTTGGATTAAGTGCGAGTCCGAAATTGGCCGCCCAAGTGGAGACAGTGGCTAGGTCACAATTTAACTTGTCAATCGATTCATTGATCGTATTGGGTCTGGAATGTATGTAAAGTTGTAGGTCATCGGCATAGAGGTGATATCGGCAATACTGTAAGTTCTTTGATACGTCATTAATGTAGATAGAGAAAAGTAGTGGTCCTAATACGGAGCCCTGCGGCACTCCCGCCAGCGCGATCACCCGACTTAACGCCCATACATTTTCAGGGCATGTGACGAGTGTCGTATATGTCACCCCATTTGACACCCTAGAGGAACTGATTGTGCGAATATTAGCTGTTTTTATCAAATTCGACACAGACAGACATGCAAGCATAAATAAATAAATAAATAAATATTAAACTTAAGTAAATGAAAAAAAAAAACATTTTCAGACCTAGTTTTAAAACGCTTACACTACTATTTACTTACAGTCTTACTAATAAACCGTGTATAGTTTTTATACGAGACTTACGCAGAGTTGAGACAGAAAACGTTACTAATAAACCATGAATAAGCAATGGACGTATAAACAGGCTGTAACTATACAATGGGAATTGCTTTGCAGTAGTTATATACACGAAACCCCTTGTTTAAGCGTTGTATATAGAGAAAAAATGGCCGCCCCTCTAAAGCTGTTCGTATCGACTGTCATTTTGTGATGATGGTTGCCTTGTAACCAAAGAAGAACAAACCAAAGAGCACAAAATAATTAGAATAGTATTGCTGTAGCTTGTACTCTTTGATCAAAATATAGTGTGGTAATCGATTAGAGCCAGTTGTTCTATCGATACTTAACACGCCACACTAGAGCGTTCTACCGGATGCAATAAAGAACCTCAGATATTCTATTACCTTTCATAACGAAGTATTTAATGACGAAACTATGACAGTTATACTGTTATACACGACGTATGTAGTGATTATTAGTAAGGAATTTACACACGACGTATAAACGAGCTACTCATTGTATAAGACAGTTAAACGTCTGTATGTAGAGTTTTTATTAGTAAGACCGTTACAGAATAATGAGCAGGGACGGGAAATTTTCTTCGAAAAGTTGAAGGTCATAACTTCTTTTTCAATAATTCCGTTGAAATTGTTTCATAAAAATTGTTGTAATAGTATAAAAATGGCATAGAAGCACTTCATAACACTACATGAAACAGGTTACCTCTTTTACTTGAACCAAAATACAAACAAAATCTGGGAAAATTCATTTTTCATATTATGGACCGAGATTATACAATCAGTTTATTAAAATAAATCGAGAATTAAGTAACCTTAATAGAAATATGTTCTGTAAATGATTAAAATTTATATTATCATATTTTTTATTGAAACTGTATATTATTCAACTTTACTCGTATGTATATGCTTTATTTTCCATTTTTCAACTAGTTTTTTTTTAATTCTTACTTAAAAATTTAATCATATCACTTAAATCGTAGTAGGGTAAATTTACCTAATTCCGTGCTACCACTAATTCCATGATAGTTTTTTTTTTCACTGCATGTCACGGGATTGCGTATCTTGCTCAAAAGTAGGCGAAAGATGCACTCCTTCGAGAAAGATGTCTGGCGCTATTGTCGAACGGCAAAGCTTTGACTGATATTCAATTTAAGAAACGTATCACGAGATTAAGAATATCACGGAATTAAGCAACTTTACCCTACTTATTATATAATGTGACTGCTACTTCCTCAGGCACAAGCATGAGCTATTTTGGGGAAAATTATATATAACATTTATTTATTTATTTATTTATTTATTTATTTATTTATTTATTTATTTATTTATTTATTTATTTATTTATTTATTTATTTATTTATTTAATTTAAATGTCCGTTATTGTGCAGCAAATGCGTTAAACTAAGTTCATTAGAATTCAAATAAACATTTTCAGATTTATTTTCAATGAAGAATACAGTAGACATTCGAAAGTTATTTGCTTTCATAACAATGAAAGATACCAGTCTCTTTTGTAATACTGAAACAACCACGCATATAAATATCTACACTACACCGCCATTAAATAATGAAAAGACCCAACCCCATTGATACTTTAAAATAATATTTCATTTCTTTCAAAATGTCATCAAACCACCTCAAGTTTTGTAGTTTTAATATCCAATACACAGCTGTACGAAAATTACACACCACAGAATCGAACCTTAAATTATTTTTTTTAGTAAGTTAAGTTTTTAATAGCCAATTTAATTTGAGCTCTTAATATGTCCGCATTCTTGCAGATCATGGCCTTCGTGTAATATTGTTTACTGTAGTATGTGTTTTGTTTTATTCAATAAATACAAGAACGTTGATGCTGGCTTCGATAATGATTTTACAAAAAAACGAATTCCGTATCAAGTCAACCGTGAATTTTAGCTAGTTCTCAAAACTGACGACAGATGAATTTTGTAAAATAGGAAAATTATGTTTAAAAATTGACATTTCACCGAAAAGTACTACTTTTCCGAAAAACTTTGAGTTCCAAGCTTCAAAATGAGGGGTCATTTATTAAAATCCGTCCAGCCGTTTTGCCGTAATTTCCATTATCATTTCAAATTATATATATAGATATGTATAGGCATATATGAAATTTGTCTGTAATTTCAATAAATTTCAATTTCGAATTAAAAAAAAGAAACTTCTTTACAGTGAAGTGGAACAAACGCATCAACATTGCTTCAGTACTTCTGGTTAAAGTAGTGTTTCTCCTTACCAATTTTGCAAAGAATGAAAACGCAGATATTTTTGTGTGCCCTTGTGAGCAAAAATTATGCAACACTACTTATAGCTTCCTCATTTTACGAAGAAACTATTTATACAAAAAGAAATATTTTGAACATGTTTCCAATTACAGTGTTTTCATTTATAAAACATGCCAAATTTAAACGGCTATTACACTAACCGATGTTGATGCAAATCTTTTCGATGCCGTGACGCTACTAATTGTTAAATATGTTCTGGTTTCCAGCTCACACCATGTCTGGAGCACTGTTTGTCCTCATATTTCTGGTTGGCGCGGGAGTGTTTGACGCAGCACCGGTCAAAAATGATATCACAAAGGAGCTACCTCCAGTAGAATTGAAACACGAAGGAATTTATCAAACTATGCTGGATCCGGAACTTCATTCTCTTCCTGAAGAGTACTTCGGTCCTGGCTATGTGTGGGACACCAAGGGTTTGCCCAGACGAGTGGACAATGAAGAGCTGAAGAACAACACCCCAAACAAAGTCTGAAATCAACTATGGAACATTATTTAACATCTGCACATACGGGTCACTAGCAAAGACATTCAGAGTTGATGCAATTCAGTCGGACTTGTAAAACCACTTGAGTCTTAGATTGTTTTTAAAGAAAACCTTCTGAACTAAATGTTTGTTATGTAAGTTTGACAAGGAACAAAAGTGTCTCTTAGTAACGAAATAATCCATATATCGTATATCATCTTATTCACGTCTTCACAACATCCATCTTCATTTTCATATCATAATTATTCTTTCATGACTCTTTCACGAATTTTCTATATTCTTTCTCCAAATTAATATTTATTTTGTTTTTGACGAAATGTAGCTTTCAAAATGCACCGCTCAAAACAATTTCACTTATGATTTTCCGAAGAACTCAAAATTAGCTTGTAGAGGAACAAAATACTTATTGCTATTTTTGCAGATGTGCTACCATATTTCATAAATAATTGAAATCATGTGGTTTTGCGAATGATAAATTCAATTCAGGAGTAATGTAGGGTAATTAAATTTTTGTTGCGTCGCATTTGGGACGATTTTTTTTTACTGTGTTAAAAATATATAACAAAATTATGCATTTATTTGTATTACAAAGTAATAAGTTATTAAATACTTTTTTTAAAATAAGAAATGTAAATTTTGACAACCTTCCTTTATAAATACAGTACCGTTTCTCTTCACTTCCTTCTCCTTTTTTCATGTTAAACGTCTGTATTCTAGGTACAAAAGAGAAAAATACTCTAACGTCATTCGTGGTGCTACGCAAACAGAAGTGTAAGTGGTTTTCTATGCGTCTGTCTCTCTCCAATCTCTACTTAATGTGCCTCCTCGATATTTTCCACACAGCAGTCAGGAAAATATTATATGGGTTATTTATGTACATGAATATCAAATAAAATAAGCTACAATGTTAGAGAAATTACCATCTCAGAATCGTCTTATCAGTAGATGCCGCATGTTGAAACTCCCGTCTGAAGACACGCTGAACTCCCACTATACTCCGTGTGCTATGGTATTCCAATACACATCAACTATGTTCCTATGTGTTCGCCATAACTCTCTAAATTCTGCAGAATACACACTGAGTAGAAATGAAAACATTCACAGTTTAACACAATATTCTTCCACCAACAATGCCACAATGACAAGCGAAAAAGCGGGAACAGTGTCTTTTTTTATAGTGCCATCTATTGTGTTTCGCCAACAAATAGATTTACACATCACCTGAAATTGTTTGATCCGTTCTTTCTAATGACACCGGTGCCATTGACGTTGTACGTTGACATCTTGTGCTGCTATGCATTCGGTTGCGGCATAACTTCAGAAATGCGATACGAACTTCTTAGCTGTCATTATAGTAGAAATGAAAAATGTTCTTGAAAACAATTATGGGTTTAATACTATGTGCCACATACGGGATACACTATTAGATTCACAAAGTAGTTGTTCATCTGATAATAGTAAGAAGTATTGTATCATATTTCAGATTTGCTTTAGTAACGTCTTGTCACGTAGAACTAATATTTTCAGAGTACAATTGAGGATCGTTTTTGCAAAACTTACTAACTGAAAAAACTAAATTTTACAGGAAAACAAAACACTATTGTAAGCAAATTTTTGCTATAACTCTCACTAAGCAGAAAGCAAGTTTTGAAAAAACGATCACATTTTGACACTCTACAATGAAGAGAAATAATCCAATTTTGTAAGGTGCCTTGAACATCATGTAGAGGGCTGCCTTATGTTAAAGAATCCATAAAAATCTCAATTTTGCAAATTTTGCAGTTAGCAAGTTTTGCAAAAACGGTCCTCAATTTTTTTTTCTGAACATAAAAGGACTATTTCTTTTCATAAATGAAAATGTTCATTGTTATTTGTTATAATGAGCCTAGAATTTTGTATAGTTTCTTTATTATTTTATATGTATGGGTGAAATTATTTTAGTTTGGGAGTTACGAAGACCGAGCGGTATACTAGAGGGATGGCCTTGCATTCGGGAGGTCCGGGGTTCGATCGCAGGGGCCGGCAATCCTAATTGAGGTTTTTCATGGTTTCCTCAGTTATTTCCAGGCAAATGCCGGGATTGTACCTCTTGAAAGTCCGGCCATGGACGGCGATCCTTCCCTTTATCCTTTCATATGTGTGAGTGAATGCTGTGTAATGTCTCAAATGTTTGTGTTGTATCGGAGGTGGCCCTGGCATTGAGCTGATCCCTCATCCGGGGAGGCCCTCCATGTCCTTGTGTGGTCAAAAAGTATGTATGTGACCCATAGATTAATTCCTCTCCCGCCCTGTAAGGCCCGGGTGGCGTGGGTCGTGTAAGTGAACCTAAAAAGAAGAGGTTAAACTGAGGTACAGAGAGAGACAGAGAGTTATAATTACAAATTATTATTTTTATTATTTTCTTGTTCTAAGCTGTGGACAATTGGACCACATGTCTGGTTACCACCCGGCTATACATGTTTGTCGTTCTGGTTCACAGATATTGAGAGATGCACTATTACTTTTCATTCGGTAGATATAGAGTCAAAGCTCACACAACTTAACAGTTTTGGTACCAACTTCCTAATTCTGGCTATTATGACACACTGATTTTGTTTTAATTAATTAATTAATTAATTTATTTATTTATTTATTTATTTATTTATTTATTCTGGTGTAGTTAAGGTCATAAGGCCTTCTCTTCCACAACACCAGGAATACAAATACAATAATAGAAATAAACAGAAAAAAATATATACACTATATACAAAGTAAAGCTACACAAGAAATAAAAAGAGAGAGAAAAAAACACTATAAACAAAGTAAAGCCACACCAAAATATGCACAGGTTGCAGTCACACAAACTTTAAATGAGTGATTAAGTATCATAATTAATTGTATCCTAACTAATTAACTAATATAAACAAGAAACTTGCAATTTCAATCTAGATTTAAAAAGAAAAAGAAAAAAAAACACAAATCAATACTTCTAGCAATATTTAAAAAATATTAACTAAGACAAAATTTTCCAATTTAATTTTGAATTGTAATAAAGTCCGGCAGTCCCTGACGTCATTAGGTAACGAATTCCAGAGGCGAGGTATTTCTACAGTATAGGAAGATGAGTATAAAGACGTTCTATGATGAGGGATTTCATGATTTCATCCATTATTAAAAATAAAATATAAATTTAATACCAAATCCTTCATATACAGTCTCAAGTAGAACGTGATTTAATTTTTTCAAATTCGTGTACGCTTTGATAGAAAAATTACAGCAAAAAATTGATTTTTTGTATCATAATAGCCCCACTTGACCCTATATCAATCATGCAAATCCTGCATTCTCCAGTCTTTCCTATTTTCTGCCTTCCTCTTTGTCTCCGCATATGATCCATATGACAGATTAATAGTGAAGAGATATGGCAATGGAAATCCAAGTGCTTGAAGGAAGAAAACAGGACTTTGTCACAATATCCACCGGGGATCGAATTCCGGATGGCTTTCAAAGAAGCCGTCAACTAATAATTTCCTCGTACATCACACTCCAGATGAGATGACCACTCCCTGTTACGTGATACGATCTCCAGGTTCACATGATGGGAACCGTGGGTGAGCAATGATACAGCTGATGCAGCCCGTCTCAAGGTCATTGGCCGCCAGCTCGCTCTTAGAAGTTGCGCTTGTTTTGGGGGATTCGGCGCGGGCTGGACAGGGTGAATCAAATCTGTAATATCTCGCTCGTGCTCATGTAGGGGCGGAGGTTCAAACATCGTTCCAAAGGGATATAATTCTGTGGCCGGGAGGAAAAAGGTCTAAAGTCAATTTTTTGTGAAAATGAGATTTTTATATATTCTGAAAACGGAAGCAATTCTCTACAGCAGCCGTGGCGAAAAGGCCATGGTGCGCCGAGCCACTGTGTAAGCTGCAACGTGCATAGCACCTATGGAGGGAGGCGGACAACCGAAGGGGAAGTTAATGTTTAGGACGTGTAACGAAGAAAGAAATGAACAAGAAAACATAGGACACATTATCACAATCTAAAATTAACTGTCTTCAGAATGTCTCTCCGACAAAGTTTCAAAATCAGGAATTATGTCACTTACTGCCAGTCGTAGTTGATCACGAAGGTATTTGTCTGTCAGTCGTGATCTAAATTTGGTTTTTACTATTTCCATTGTTGAAAATGATTTTTCACAAACGTAAGTTACAGCGAACATGGCTTCAACAGAGCAAGCGAAAGAACGAAGCTTCAAATATTTATTTTTTCCAAAGATTTGAAAAGTTCAATATCTGTCAAGTCCTTACATCTAGCTTTCATTTAACGTCACATTGTAAATCTGTGAGTTCAAATTGAAAATCTAACCGCATTATTCGTACATCTGCTTAAAAGAATCGACGTACAGAGATGATAATGATAACAATAATAATGATAATAATAATAATAATAATAATAATAATAATAATAATAATAATAATAATAATAACAACACTTAACCTTTTAATGTTTCATCAGTAACATGTAGTAACTTATAATGCCGTCTTATGTTATACAACCGTTTTCCTAGTAATATTTGTGAACAAATCAGACATTTAATATTTTCATCATATTGTAAGCAAAAGAATGCATTCTCCCATCCTACTTGAAACTTTCGTTTTTATAGAGGTACATGGTTTCGAGAGAGATATTGCAACGCCACTCGCAGGTCCGAGACAAATACAAACAGAACGGAGTTTGACTCCAGTGAGTGAGAGGGTGGGGGTTGTAGGTAGGAAGCGAGAGAAAAGCACTGCGAGCCACAATGTGCTCGTGAGTCGCATTTTCGCCGCGGCTGCTCTACAGTCTGGTAAAACGGCTAAAGTCAAATAAGACTCTGACTGGATTTATAGAGCATTTCCAAATGTCCTAAGTACTTTTTGAATCGAGCACACACAGAATAAAGGGCTTAAGAATATTTAATACAGTGTGTCCACCATGAACCTGACACATTTTATTTGGCTGCCAAAAATCAATGAATGGAAATAAGTTGGTAACATGCATTGCAATATGTAGAGAAACTGTGGAAATTTCGTTGGCTATTTTTAAAAACCCGCGCGAGAGGTTGTACGTGGCGCTGCGGTAGCTTAAGTCAAAATGGCGACAGCGCAAGAGCGAGCAGAAGCGATCTGGTGGTATGCTGAAACAAATTCGGTGATTCATGCAACGCAACTTTCGGCGCGTGTTCCAGAAGGACCCACCATCACGGAACACCATTAAGACATGGAAACAGCAACGGAAGTGTGATGAAATTGCATGGTGGCGGTAATGTGCGCGTATCAGAGGAGCGTGTAGCAGCAGTGACACAGGCATATGAACGAAGTCCACGCAAGTGAAATTAAATGTGTGGTGAGGATTGATGCACAATTTAATCATCGGTCCCTTTTTCTTTGCAGAACAAACAGTTACGCGCAATACCTACCTCGACATGTTGGATCAATTTGTTGTGCCTCAGTTAATGCATTTGCAGCCGAACGTCATCTTTCAACAGGACGGCGCCCCACGACATTAGAGCCTGATCGTTCGAGAATTTCTCGACACACAATTTCCCGGTCGCTGGATTGGGCGTGATGGACCGACAAGATGGCCACCTCGATCACCGGATATTACCCCTCTAGACTTTTTCTTGTGGGGATATGTCAAGAACAAAGTGTATACAGGCCACAAAATTCGTGATCTTCAACAGCTACGCGGCCGCATAAGAGATGCCGTCAATTCCGTTACGCCCGAGATGCTTCAGAAGACCTGGCAGGAAATTGAATTTAGGCTAGATGTTCTTCGTGTAACGAGAGGAACTCATGTTGAGGTGTACTGATTTTTTTAATAAAACTTGGTGAGTTACTCTTGATATTGCATGCATTCTTTTCTTTTTACCCCAAGCAGTATGAATTATACAGCAATTTCAAATGTGTCAGGTTCATGGTGGACACCCTGTACTTTATTCCTTACAAGCCATCACATGTGTACTTTCCATGCTTCCCTATTAAAAAGTCTAACTTTATTTTATCCATTTTATCACATACTGATGCCCTTTCCTTTTAAAACTTTAAGCACCAGGGTAAACAGTCCTATAATTGTTTAAGACCCATTTTGCATTCCTAATAATTTACATTTCTCATTTATTTTCACATGAAAAAGGTCTTATGTTTAATAGTCCCTTCTTCTCAGTTTGGCTTCTAGTCTTAAAAGGGCTTAAGTGCGGCTATTTTTGTAAATAATCAAGAAAATTGTTAAATGAGCAACATTACCTATTTTATAAGAAATATAAACAAATAATATCCAGGGAAAACCTCTTAATTAAAAAAACTCTATAACTGACACCAATTTCAATCTTCCTACTGCTTTCCTAAAAAGTATAAAATTTTTACTTAAGGCCTTTTTCCTCCCGGCCACGGAATTATAAGGGGACACTATGGTGAAATAAAGCTGAAAATTTAGAAAATCCACTTTTTATGATCGTAATTATATTTGAAACTGTTTTAAATGATCTAGAGATATAATTAAATGTTAAATGTTATGTTTTTTATTTAACGACGCTCGCAACTGCAGAGGTTATATTAGCGTCGCCGGATGTGCCGGAATTTTGTCCCGCAGGAGTTCTTTTACATGCCAGTAAATCTACAGACATGAGCCTGTCTCATTTAAGCACACTTAAATGCCATCGACCTGGCCCGGGATCCAACCCGCAACCTTGGGCATAGAAGGCCAGCGCTATACCAACTTGCCAACCAGGTCGACTATAATTAAATGTTACCAAATATACATTGCGTGAATAAGTTTAGAGAATTAATTATATTGCAACATTAAAATTGATTTTACAGAGGGTATTCTGTAACTTCATCCCTCTTAGCCCCAAATATTTTCCTAGCACCTTATTCCCAAACACCCTTAGCTTCTGTTTTTCTCTCAAATTGAAAGTTCAAATTTCACAATCATACAGATTTATGTAAACCTACAAATACAGTAAATAACGATTAGGGAAAACACGGGAATTTTACTGGAAGCAAGTAAAGAGATAGGTTTGGAAGTAAATCCCGAAAAGACAAAGTATATGATTATGTCTCGTGACGAGAATATTGTACGAAATGGAAATATAAAAATTGGAAATTTATCTTTTGAAGAGGTGGAGAAGTTCAAATATCTTGGAGCAACAGTAACAAATATAAATGATACTCGGGAGGATATTAAACACAGAATAAATATGGGAAATGCCTGTTATTATTCGGTTGAGAAGCTTTTGTCATCCAGTCTGCTGCCAAGAAATCTGAATTTATAAAACAATTATATTACCGGTTGTTCTGTATGGCTGTAAAACTTGGACTCTCACTTTGAGAGAGGAACAGAGATTAAGGGTGTTTGAGAATAAGGTGCTTAGGAAAATATTTGGGGCTAAGAGGGATGAAGTTACAGGAGAGTGGAGAAAGTTGCACAACACAGAACTGCACGCATTGTATTCTTCACCTGACATAATTAGGAACATTAAATCCAGACGTTTGAGATGGGCAGGGCATGTAGCACGTATGGGCGAATCCAGAAATGCATATAGAGTGTTAGTTGGGAGGCCGGAGGGAAAAAGACCTTTGGGGAGGCCGAGACGTAGATGGGAAGATAATATTAAAATGGATTTGAGGGAGGTGGGATATATGATGATAGAGAATGGATTAATCTAGCTCAGGATAGGGACCAATGGCGGGGTTATGTGGGGCGGCAATGAACCTCCGGGTTCCTTAAAAGCCAGTAAGTAAGTAAGTACAAATCAGTAAATACGCAGACACGATACGACCACAAAATATTTATTACAATCTGTACATTTCGAACTGGTGGATCAAAGTCACGTACAAACGTACAAAAGTACAAATCACTGAACTGAAAACTATGAACTCAAACACTGGTAATTCCGGTTGTCTCAGCTGAATTTAATTGAGGAGAATGGTCGAGGATTAGAGTATAAATGCAGTCCATTGCTTGACCCTAAGCTGCCAGTTCCAAATGCACAGACTATAGGAACTTTGGAATCGATAATTATCGTTTGCAAGAACTTTAAACCGAGCGATGTCTCGAATTGAATCAGCAGATTGTGAGCGAGATGTGGTGCCACCTGGTCAGACAACACAAGAACTAGAACGGAGAGGCTCCGGTGGATAAACACACCGCGTTACAATGCAAACAAGAATTAGTTGATTCCCAACAATTGCGTAATATGTTTATGCTGCCGGCTGGCTTTTATGTATACTAATAATAAATCTGTAGCCGAAATATGGTAATTTTCGATTTTACAAAAATAATTGATCCTAACATATATAATTAACCGCCCTGAAACCGAAAATCGCTTTTGAATTTTTGTTTGTATGTCTGTCTGTCTGTCTCTGTCTGTCTGGATGTTTGTTACCTTTTCACGTGACAATGGCTGAATCGATTTATATGAAAATTGGAATATAAATTAAGTTCGTTTAAAATATATGGCATTCAAAATATTTTATATAAAAGGGGATTATAAGGGAGCTTGGATTAAATAAATCGAAATACCTAACTTATTATTAATTTTCATGAAAAATATTACATAACAAAAGTTTCTTTAAAAATAATTCCCGATAAGTTTTATTACGTGCAAAATTTTGATAGGACATAATTTAATGAGATAAATGAGTATCAAAATTACAATAACAACGCCATCTAAGGCGGTGTAATGAAATAAAAACAAATGACTTCGTCTGTAAAACAACAACATTCAAAGCTATGAAACATATCCTACAGCGAATGTTTCTGTGTTTGTATGAAGTAATATCGGAAGCTAAATTAACCGATTTGTATAATTAATTATTAATTCGCCATTGGAAAGTGTAGTTTCTCCAGATGGACATAATGCTATAATGTTATTACAGTAACTTCTGAGTGAATCGAGGACAGGTAAGTTTAAAATAGCTTCTTATGCACAGAAAATTTGATAGGCTATTCTGTACATTCGTTTCCTGTATTTCCTAAAATAATTTTTATGACCAAATAAGTGGTCTCTGGATCAAAATGATCGCATTTTAATTTTTGTAATACAATTTAAGTAACATAATAAACGATTTATCCTTCTATCAAACACGAATGTTCCCTGGATCAAATGTCCTATTTCAATTATGTAATTACTTTATATTTATTTCTAACAAACGGTTAAAAATAAATTAAAATATGTTAGTTTAAAACGTATTTACCACCGATGGGAAAGCTTTGTTTTACCAAATATTGTGGTAAAATATTAGCGCTCTCAAATAAGCCAAAATTTGCCTGAAGCAAGCTTATACTGGGTGTTCAGTTCAAAATGTGTCTTGGCTCGCTGCATGCCGTCATGTGGCTAGCTGATGAGCCTCGAGAATTCAATCTTCCTACACTTCCGCAGCTCAGGTGTATAATCTAAGAGGCAGAGAAGTTGATAGCAAGTAATTCTGAAGAGTACGTGCCGATACGTACGGTAACGCCGGTTTGTGAACTGTTTGGAAATACGTACTGTCGGGATATGGGGAGAGTTAAGACGATTAACGTATTTGTTGACATTAACTATGGTCAACATGGACACGGAGCATTTGATTTGTGTTGTGTAATGTTACCGTACGCAACCGATGATAACAAATACCCTGCGTACGACTTGCCGGTGCAAAACACAGTTCGAAAGAGGTTATGGTAGCACACAGACCGTACAGACCGCCATCTGTTGCTACGACGTTCTTTATACCGTACACGTTCTCAAGTTCAGATTGAAGAACGCCTTAAATAATAGGCAACTTCTCTAACATTTAAGCTGAAACTCGCTTCAAATCGGTGACCCAACAACAGTGACGTCATGACACACTTTGAAATGAACACCCAGTAGTTGCTACTTCACGTGTCAGTTCTCTGCAAGTTGTCACGCCTAATTTTGGTGAAATATATTACTCAAATCAATGACAATCAAAGTGTTCCAAATATTAATGACATTTGCGCAATTTATATGTCGCAACCGATATGAGATAGGTTTAAAAGTAAATTCTGAAAAAAAAACGAACTATTTGTCTATGTCTCGTGGCCAGAACATAGTAGGAAATGGAAATATAAAAATTGTGAAATTTATTCTTTAAAAAGTTGCAAAAATTCAAATATCTTTGAGCAACTGTAGCGAATATGAATGACACTCCAGAGAAACTTAAACGAAGAATAAATATTGGAAATGCCTGTTATTATTCGGTTGAGAAGCTTTTATCATCCAGTCTCTTCTCTAAAAGCTGGAAGTTAGAATTTATAAAAGTTATATTACCGATTGTTCTGTATGGTTGTGAAACTTGGACTCCCACTTTCACGGAGAAACAGAGGTTAAGGTTGTTCGAGAATAAGGTGCTTAGGGAAATATCTGAAGGAATGAAGTTACAGAAGATTGGAGAAAGTAACACAACTCAGAACTGCACGCATTGTATTCTTCACCTGACATAATTAGGAACATTAAATCCAGACGTTTGATATGGGCCGGGCATGTATGGGCGTATCCAGAAATGCATATAGATTGTTAGTTGGAAGAACTGAGGGAAAAAGAACCTTTGGGAAGGTCGAGACGTACATGAGAGGATAATATTAAAATGGATTTGAGGGAGGTGGGATATGATAGTAGAGACTGGATTAATCTTTCACCGGATAGGGACCGATTGCGGGCTTATGTGAGGGCGGCAATGAACCTCCGGGTTCTCTAAAAGTCATTTGTAAGTAAGTAAGCGAAATCCCTCTTAAGAAATTAAATAACAGGGAAGTTAATAAATAGGTTGCTCATTAAATACATTGACATTGATTCTCCTGATGAATCGACTTTAAGAAAGAACTATATCCAAACATTTTATGAAGAAAATTCACACAAAAGAAATTAGATCATTGTGTGGAAGTTAAATAAAATTGTTAGATTACTGACAAAACCACGGATTCTAGTCGTAGGGAACGTTCTGGTCGACGTGTTAATTGATAAAAATGCTTGCAAACATTCTTTTCTGCTAGTGTGTAAATAACTGTTTGCAGCAAATCATATTACTGGGCTCTTCAAGAAAGCTATGCATCTACTGTGGTGAAATAGTGTGAAATATAACGACTTATTTTTGATCCTATCAAAGAGTGCCGCATAGGCCTATGTGAGAAAGCAGCTGAAGGTCTTTCAGTAAAAAAAAATTATACTTGTCACATGTGTGGTTCATGCTGTACATAGGATATGCGAAAAATAACCGAATCTTGTTTCTCAACGTGCATAGGTTAGTCTCAAGAGGTGTTCGTTAAAGCGCATACTGCATATAAATTGTTCTAAAACAGGAAAATCTCGAAGTTCCTGTCCCTCTGCTACCTGTAGTAACATGCTGAGGTACATGGTTAAATACAGTTACATACTATGCCAAGCATTTTTAAAGTTTCAAGTCTGTTGTAAATTAGAGAGAAGTTATACATCGTCGAACGAGATACTTCAAGACTTACTGAAAGACAATTTGCTAAAAAAAATATTTGGTGTTCATATCCGCAAATTTAGACCTTTTATGGAACAAAATAAAAAAACTAGAAATCGCCATTTCAAAATAGTCGGGGAGATTTGATTGTTAAAGAAAAACTGGACTTTGTGACAGGTTCAAAAGTATGAGTGCTAAAACAAATTTCAAATAATTAATTTACACAAACATTGGGTATCAAAATAATGCGTAAAACTGCTCCATTTTTGGAGGGTGCAACTGTAATTAAGTGAAATTGACGTAAGTGTTTTTGTGACCTACCGCTCCTGTGACGAGGAACGAACATTTTCACAGTATAAGGCCTTGTTCAGGGACTACGGCAACTGACTTGCGCTGCTATTTATGAGAACTACAAGTTACCTTAAGAGAAGAGGTAGGGGAACATGGGGCAGGAAGGGGTAGTTAATGTTTGAATGTTTTTATTTGGTATCCAATAATGTAAATGTATTGGTTTTATGACATATATGCTTTTATTACACTGTAAACAAGTAAAAAATATGCACTTCGAGTGAAATCCGGTCATTATAACCCTAAAATAAATTAGTTTTTCGAAATGTGTGTTTTGCCCCGTTCTGCCCCACGTATGGGGCAAAATGGGGTATCTATTTTTTGTAATAATTAAATGGCAAAAGTGACAAAAATTGTATACTGAAAGTGTGAATACTACAACATTTTACAAGTTTACTTGAGAAAAAGTCATTCGCAAAATACGCAAATGTGCGTGGCATCCTCGTCTTCACTGTCTAATCCTGCGCAACAATTGTGAGCCCATTTCAGACATGATACGCATCTAATCCAACCTTCTTCTGACAAACAACAGAACGAACAACCCATTACAGGAGGTGAAATTTAATTAAATATGACGTGGGGCAGGACGTACTGCCCTGTTATACCCCACCCCGTTTTGCTCCATAGTCACAATTTCTAGTTATGAGATATTGGCAGGAAAAATAACGCGTGAAATTTAAGAAAGTTTCGGAATTAAAAGCCAGGTAAGCACTCTATAATATGACATTAAAATAGATTATCTAAATAAATCTCATTTCTACTTACGTGTGACAAGAGAACACTTTAAAGTTGCAAATGAATGATACAATATGATGCAGCAACCGAATAACATACAACAGATGCAAGGAATGGCAGTAAGTGTTGTGTGATGATATATTTACATGAGCTGACGAAGTTCTAAAAAAATTCGGTAGATTGCACTACTTGTTCGGAAGATAGAGGCTATACCCCGTCCTGCCCCCCTTTCCCGTCCTGCCCCATATTCCCCTACTTGAATGAAATTTCCGCTAAATATTTTTAAAGTTTTGACAAATAGGATATTTATATTTTTAGAACACAGAAATAAAAAATTTATTAGACCTCCATCTTTTAGGACATAAAAATCTGCTCCCCATTTACTCAAACGGTCGGTATATGAATATAAGGTAGAACATACATATTTTATTGCTTTACTTCACTTCAGACGTAGTTTTTTTTACACAATTATTAGTATATATAGGCCGGTATATACATAATATGTATATATTATATACGAGGTTTTCATTTCAAAATTTCCCAGTCTAAATAACTAATTATTTAAATAATTAAATCTAAATAAAAAGTATGTTAACTTTGATATTGAGGGGAAAGTCTGAAACCAGACTTAATTGTATTTTACATTTCACCCTTCACCTCACAGCCATTCCCCGCTTTGAAATTTCAAATAGCACCCCCATATTTGTATACTTAAATATGGAAGAGCATTCAATTGTTTATACACCTCATTCATTTTGTTTCCGCATCTTTTGTTTTCTATCGTCGGCTGGCAAGCTGTGTTTTTGTTATAATCAGTTGATTGTAGGATGAAAACACAGCTTATTTTGTGTAATTTCTTAAATTTAATTAATAAGGATGATTTATGTTCTCTCTTGAAGGGTATACACCATTTTAAAATAATTTAATACACAAACACAACTATTACAAGAAATATTCAATAAGTTCTTGTAACTTTATTCTCATTAGCTCTAATAAACAATAACAAAAATCCAGGTTGCCAGGCGACGATAGAAAACAAAAGATGCGAAAACAAATGAATGAGGTGTATAAACAATTGAATGCTCTTTCATATTTAAGGGTATATGTACGTGAACGACCACAAAAATGTTATCAGAAAATGCATGCTCTAAATATCTACAATTTTATAAGGAAATGAACTCACTGGACAAAAATTACAAGGTACCACAACAAGACTTATTAGAACTTAAATATCTGATAAAAGTATAAAAAAGTTACTAATAATATTTTTTTAGAATTCACTTTTTGCTTTAAGTTAAATTTTCCAAAATTTGAACATTTTCACACATATTATTTCATAACTCCGCTACCATTAGAGATAGAATTCTGAAATTTTGTACATTGATTTAACATGCATTTATGCAAAAGGTAGACTAAAATAATGCCCATTTCTTTGAAAATAGAAAAATGTCACAAAACATTATGTAACTTTTAATATATTTTATATAGGACAAATAAAAAATAATTGTATTACAATAAACAACTCTACATGTCTGAGAGTAGTCTACTTTTCAGAAATAAGTGTTTATTACATGCAGGAAAAATATTTAAAATGTCAGAGAGATCATAACAATGTTACGGTTTCCTAAATGATGTAACTGCAGAAATTTTTGTTTCTGTTTTTTTTTTTCATAATTTGATAAAACTGGTTTGAAAAATATTATTAGCAACTTTTTATACTTTTATCAGATATTTAAGTTCTAATAAGTCTTGTTGTTGTACCTTGTAATTTTTGTCCAATTGTGAGTTCATTTCCTTATACAATTTTAGAAATTTAGAGTCTGCATTTTCTAATAATATTTGTGGTCTTTCACGTACATATACCCTTAAGTATAAAAATATGGGGTGCCATTTGAAATTTCAAAGTGGGGTGACTGGGGGTGGGGGATGAAATCTAAAATGCAATGAAGCCTGGTTTCAGACTTCCCCCTCAATATCTAAATTGACGTGTTTTTTTTAATTGAATTCGATTTAAATAATTAGTTATTTAGACTGGGAAGTTTTGAAATAAAAGCCCTGTATATACACATTTCACTGCTGTGGAATAACGGTTAGTATATCTGAACGTACAACAAGTTCCACAATTTGGAACATCTGGCCGAAATCTACGGCTGACCACTAGGATCCAGATTACAAAGCAGAGGTTAAATTAAAAATACAATATGATTGCGGAGAGAATACGGAACAATGATAAATTTAAAAATAAAGCACAATTTGAGTTCGGAGAAACATGAGATGAAAATACATTGAAGAGTAATGAAATGAAGTGAAAAAAAATTACGTACTATAATACAAGTGATTATGTAAAATGGAAAATGAATCTCTCAATACCATTAGACAAATTTTGTTAATGTCCTCATTAGAAAATTTAAGAGAAAGGAGAATGGTTTCGGTTAACTGAAATGAAGTTCCCCTAGCGCCAAAAAGAAGTCCTTTCACTTCCCATGTATTAATATTCATTTTGTATCTCTCACTGAAGTGAGGAATACATGGGTTGTAAATAGACTTCTTTTCATCGTTAACGTTATTGGCCTGTTGATCATCCTCCTCAAAACGGACAGTGGGATCAAGAATGAGGTTTCTTTGATTCCGGCGATCGATGGCTATAATGTCTGCTCTTCTCGTTGACCCATTCTCAGCCAAGCAGTGCACTTCTTCGTAAACCTCCCACTTTGCCTTCCGAAGAGTGGTTGCGATGGAGCTTCTCACTTTATGGTGGCGATTGTTCCTCAGTAGTTCTCCTTTAGGGCAATAACCCAAAACATGCCCAAGGGTTTCTACTTCGCTGCATCCTGAATGACGACACTTTTGATCTTGAAAGGAACGACCTGGCACCGATCGTGCTGCTGCGATGTTTGTGGACATCTTTATGGCATTGGAGGATGATATCCCTCTTCTATTACTAATCCAAGAGTTGTTTTTTTGGATCTTCACTGTAAGTTACCACTCCTTTACCTTTCTGTGGAAGACGACACCAATTACTAAAGACCTCCGCCGTAACTCAGAGGTTCAAATCCTGTTTGAGAGAAGTTTCCTGATTGAGGTATTTCCTGGGGTTTTCCTTCAATCCATTAAGAGCAAATGTTAGGTAACTTTCGGCGCTGGACCCTGGACTTTCACTGGCATTATCTGTAGTAAGGTCACGAGAGGTCTGAGATCTGCCGATAAATCCACGAGCGAAGCGAGTGGATTTATCTGGGAAATCTCAGACCTCGAGTGACATTTATTAGGACTATTTCGTGAATAAAATAAAAATGTAAATAATATATCCCTAAAATTCGATCACAAAATGTTAATAATTGTATATTAACGAATACTTAACCTATTTAGACATTGTGAAGTTGAAATACCCGTAGATGAATATCGATTATTGCAATAAAGAAATTCGATGTTATTATTCAGTAATGCCAATTGCGAAAAGCGAAATACAGGTTTAACATTGTTAATTACATGTACTGCATTTTTCTCTTATTATTATAACAAATACATTTTCATTATCTGCTGAAATCATAATTTAATTTAACAGTAACAATGGGGACAGCTATATACAATGCTTATGTATTCACAGTGACATATGTTGCTACACAATGAAGCCATCTCTGTATAGATAGGCCTAATTAAAACACGAATTTTATTACGCCATACGAAAGGCAGTTTGATCAAAGACATTATTACTATGCAAGGTCTTTGAGTTTGATATGCGATGATGTTACATAAATTTGAACGTCTATTAATTGTTTAATTTCAATACAAATGCTATAGGCTACAATTTTATAGGTTACGTTAGGCCTACCTGTGGAAGCAGGACCAATGTCAGCTGTGCCTTGTTTCGACAGTTACTTACAATGAGTGCTATACGAAAGCATTTTTATAGCTCGACAAACGCATTCTCGCTGTAGTGTGTAACGGAACTAAAGCTGCATCTACACAGTTCAATATTCCAATCGCGTATGCGTGCAATCTGGGAAGAATAGAATCATGTTTAAAAGGTACGTTCAATTAAGATGCATGAAGATTTTGTGTCTACATGGTGCGCCGTTTTGAACGTGATCTTCACTGCGTAAATATATTAATTAACATTAAATATCAATCTTGCATTCATTGCTTTAAAGTTGAAAGAAAAGTTTAACCGTGTAGTTGCATCTTAATGTATCCATGATCATCAATTTACTGGGAAACAGTTGGCGGCAACGACTAAACAAAAGAACGACCATGCGATAAATTGATAGCGATAAATCTAGCTGCAGAAATTATCGCAAAGTCTGACTGTGATTGGTTGGAATTCAAAATTTCATTACACTTCATTGGTCGAAAATGGAATGACGTCATATGAACGAAATAGTCATCCTTATCTCATTCAGACGCTAGGTAACCATCGCAGTTGATAAAGAGTCATAATATAAACAAATTAAAAAGAAATCTTTCAGTTCCAGTTTTACGTTTGCAGTCTATACTCGCTAGAGTAGAGGTATGATGGTTTGTGTACTCCCGTGCCACAACATACTTGAATAGGCCTATGTACCATTAATTATTACATCCGACATCGCTGGAAGCAGATGCATAACTCCCATTCATCATAAGTTCATGTGTGCTCAGCGTTTGTTGACCTTACAAAACTCTGCTCCTGCTATATTCAAGAAATTTATTTCTAAAGTAATAGTAATATGCGTTACAAGAGCGGTATGTTGATGTTTTCATGTTCGAGGAAAAGATTGAAAAAGCGAAACGTAGTTGAGCTTTTTTAATTTCCGAGAACATGAAAACAAACATACCGCTCGTGTATCGTATATTATTTTGTGCGAAGATCGTTTATTACATACCTGAAAGACGAATTTCTAATTAGTTGCAATGAAATCTCCATCTTGGTTTCTGTTCAATGACCGCAACTTTTAAAAACTAAAATATCTATCTTCAACATTGTTGCTATAAAATGTTTTCTGTGTTTACTATATTCCAGCAGGCCGTGATATACGTCTGTCTTTTTTTCCCCAGTCTATAAATGCGAACTTAAAACAAACGGTAAGGTTATATAATGATTTATTTTTCATTTTAATATTTTAACAATATTATTTATATAACATATTGCAGTAATAACATCGGCATCTGGAATCTTGTTGATTTTTTCACGGCTTCCTTAATGTTACTTGCATTACAAATGCAGTAACTTTTGTTTACTTAATTTTTGCAAATATTTAAAAACAATAATTAACAGTGCAATTTAGGTGAAATTGCAGGGGTAAGTTTCAATTTATAATTATTACTATGTTAAACGTCTCTAAAAATAATATGTTAAAAGCCTAAAGCAGTAAATGAATATGGCGCTTAAAGCGGTAAGAAGAGGGAAATTGTTATGTGTGTTACGTTGGGAATACTGAATGTGGTATTTCACACTTACCGCGTATTGGTTTTGTGCGGAAAGCAAGCAAATACGCACGATCTCGCACAAACGTTTATTTCGAAGACTTTAAGAAGAAAACTGTATATATACTTCCGCTATTTTAATTTGGTATACATATATTTCATATCATCATGTCAAAAAATCGTGGGCACTTACTCAAAACAACATTAAACGCATTCTTGCTACGTTATATTGTCTGAACCTCACTCGGAATTGAAAAAATAACACCTGGGTTACAGAAGTGTTTATATCAGCGGGGTAGTTTATCGTTATGGACCGGGCTGAAGCAGGATGGTCCACCTGTCAGCATCAGATTGACGAATACAACTTAGACCACGTGTCGATGTTTTATTATTATTATTATTATTATTATTATTATTATTATTATTATTATTATTATTATTATTATTATTATTATTATCAGCTTTCGTATTCCTATGAAGGACATGAGACAAACAAACTCTTCTATATTAGAAATTCAAATCCTCCTCGCCGGTCTCCAATGTATTAAACATGCTAACTTCATGTCGATTTCGATATTCAATGTATAGAAGTGTTATAATGTCTTTGTTAATATTATTTGCATTATCTTTCTACACGAATTGGTAATACTTTTATAAGAAGCAGCTTTTCCATAAAATATAATAAAGGGGAGATTGTTGTACCTTTTTTTCATTTTATTTTTTTTTAATTTTGGGAAATGAAATTTTTAAATGAAAAAATGCTTGAAATAATTATTGAAGATTCAGAAACTTCCTGTATGTATTTTCCTGTTTTACAGATCTATTAAGGATGGAAAAAATAAAATGAAGGGATATGTAATGTGTTCAGAGTTACAACAGGATCGTGTACCTTGGAACATACCCCTTGTTGGAATATAGGTGGAAATATAGCTGTAAAAACTGACAATCATATTTAAAATGTATTTTAAATCATAAACCAGAAAAGGCTGCTCTGATTGAGATTTTATTTCCAGGATAAGCAATAACTGCTTCAACAGCTTTCTTCAAGGCATCCGGATCAATTGTACCTCTTTAATTCCAGACTTACATCGTGACATGACCTAAAATAAAAAAAACAAAAACCGATAGTATCGTGTAATTTGGAACATGTTCCATGGTACAAGATGTTTTGTGTTCAAAGGTACAAGAGGGTGCGCGTTTAAACAAATATGGCTCCGAAAACTAGAGAGTCAAATAAATCATGGAAATTAAAATATTTATTACTCACCAGATGATACGGAACACGCCGTACTTGAAAGATGTTAACAAATGCAATCCGGTTTTGTGTTAGAAAACATACATCAATGAACGAAATGTTTACTTTTGGTACTAAAAAAACTTCTTTTGTCCACGGAACTCACACTTTGCAATAAATCAAACTGAAACTACGACCAGGGCTACTCAGCGGCTTTCTCTAAATCTTTCATTTGAGTCCTCTAGGTAGCAGCAAAAATTAAAAACAAAAAATGTTCAAAGGTACACTATGCTAAAGGTACAACAGTCTCCCCTAATAATTCTTGTAAATTAATCATTTAATATAATTATGTTCTTCATTTTGTTGTCAACTCAGTTATTTAATTTGTACTATAGTTGTTCATTTTATTGTATGAATTGTATCACTGTGCAAAGCTTTTATTGGTCTGTCTGACAGTACAAAATATCAATAAATGAATAAATAAATAAATTTACTACTGCTGCTGCTGCTACTATACTACTACTACTACTACTACTACTACTACTTTTTATTATTATTATTAAATTATTATTATTATTATTATTATTATTATTATTATTATTACTTTTCCTTTACTTATTGATAGATTTAGTGTGGCGTCCAGTGAAAATATTGTAAATTTCTATTCATAGGAAGACACGAAATTTGGAGAAATCAAGCTGTTTTTAAAGTAGAGAACATTTTTAAGTGGGTCTCTATCCTGAGACAGAAAAGTGCCCTTCTCTGGGATTTCGTTAGTATAGGCCGCCATCGTCGTCTTAATCAAATCATCCTCATCGTCAACACGGTTCCCGTAGGAATATTTGTAGAATGTCAGACGAAAATACATGAGTTCGAATCTAGATACAGAGGTTGTTAGATCTGCAGAATAAATATTAATAAAATATAACTTTTTATAAATGCAAAATTTGGCGATAATATGAGAATCAGAAAAGTGCCCTGGTACCGCCTAGCCTCGAAAAATGTACCTTGGCGCAGTCAGGGCCTGCCAAGCAGGAAATACACCCCTGAATTGAAGGGTATCGGGGTAAAACAGGACTGTCACAAAACACCATTATCGAGAAAATCAAGTTTTTAGAACCTGAACCTTCCTGGTTTTCAACCAGTGTATCAACTGTTTAACGTTACCTAACACGGACATTTCCCCTTTTAAATTTTTTGTAATTGGACCGTTGTGTAGTTGCAGTTTCGACCTACAGAATGTGCTATGTACCATGGACATCCCTTGTTCTCCCCTTACAGTCTTCAAATATTTATTGGTGTTGACCTAGCAGGCAGGGTGTCGTTAAATTTAGATCAGGGGAGAGAGTTTCAAGTAGGTCACGAGTGAATGAATTCATTAGCTATTTGTCTACGTATTTTTTGTGTTTTCATTTCATATATTCTGTTAGGGGTTAAATTCCAATCCGCTTTATTCACCTTCTGAAGGAAGTCATGATAGAGGTGTATTAGTTTTTTTAGGTATAATTTTTATTTATTATTATTACTTACTTACTTGCTGGCTTTTAAAGAACCCGGAGGTTCATTGCCGCCCTCACATAAGCCCGCCATTGGTCCCTATCCTGAGCAAGATTAATCCATTCTCTATCATCATATCCCACCTCCCTCAAATCCATTTTAATATTATCTTCCCATCTACGTCTCGGCCTCCCTAAAGGTCTTTTTTCCCTCCGACCTCCCAACTAACACTCTATATGCATTTCTGGATTCGCCCATAGGTGCTACATGCCCTGCCCATCTCAAACGTCCGGGGATCATCAGTGTGGTTTTAGGCGTAATAGATCAACTATTGACCAGATATTTTGTATCCGACAGATAATGGAGAAAAAATGGGAGTATATCTACAGTGCATCAGTTATTCATAGATTTAAAAAAGGCATATGTCTCGTTAAGAGAGAAGTTTTATATGATATTCTTACTGAATTTGGTATTCCCAAGAAACTAGTTCGATTAATTAAAATGTGTCTCAGTGAAACGTACAGAAGAGTTCGTATAGGTCAGTTCCTGTCAGATTATTATTATTATTATTATTATTATTATTATTATTATTATTATTATTATTATTATTATTATTTTACACAGTCATTACTTTATTTTTCCATTAACACTAATATCTACGTAATTGTCATTGTCTGAATGTAACACGTGCTGTGCTCATCATACTAATTGTACTATTTCCTTTAGTTGTGAGATTATTTTCATATGTATTAATTATTTTTTTTAAGTTAATACTTATATACTAGAATATATTTTCCTGTTTGTGATTATGTATTCAGTCTCTTTTTTTTACTTAATTGGGTTTAATATTATTTTTAAGTTTCCAATTCACTGCGGGCTAAAGCAGGGAGATGCACTATCACCTTTACTTTTTAACTTCGCTCTAGAATATGCCATTAGGGAAGTTCAGGATAACAGGCAGGGTTTGGAATTGAACGGTTACATCAGCTTCTTGTCTATGCGGATGACTTGAATATGTTGGGAGAAAATCCACAAACGATTAGGGAAAATACGGGAATTTTACTGGAAGCAAGTAAAGAAAAGGTTTGGAAGTAAATCCCGAAAAGACAAAGTATATGATTATGTCTCGTAGCGAGAATATTGTACGAAATGGAACTATAAAAATTGGAGATTTATCCTTCGAAGAAGTGGAAAAATTCAAATATCTTGGAGCAACAGTAACAGATATAAATGACACTCGGGAGGAAATTAAACGCAGAATAAATATGGGAAATGCCTGTTATTATTCGGTTGAGAAGCTTTTGTCATCTAGTCTTCTGTCAAAAAATCTGAAAGTCAGAATTTATAAAACAGTTACATTACCGGTTGTTCTGTATGGTTGTGAAACTTGGACTCTCACTTTGACAGAGGAACAGAGATTAAGGGTGTTTGAGAATAAGGTTCTTAGGAAAATATTTGGGGCTAAGAGGGATGAAGTTACAGGAGAATAGAGAAAATTACACAACGCAGAACTGCACGCATTGTATACTTCACCTGACATAATTAGAAACATAAAATCCAGACGTTTGAGATGGGCAGGACATGTAGCACGTATGGGCGAATCCAGAAATGCATATAGAGTGTTAGTTGGGAGGCCGGAGGGAAAAAGACCTTTAGGGAGGCCGAGACGTAGGTGGGAAGATAATATTAAAATGTATTTGAGGGAGATGGAAAATGATGGTAGAGACTGGATTAATCTTGCTCAGGATAGGGACCAATGGCGGGCTTATGTGAGGGCGGCAATGAACCTACGGGTTCCTTAAATGCCAGTAAGTAAGTATTATTATTATTATTATTATTATTATTATTATTTTTTTATTGCCTATGAACCCATGGGATTTGTGATCCAGTGACAAGTCTGGTAAACACTCGACCACCGAGGACGTCTACGCAGACAATGCAAGCTACAACAATACCTGAACCACTAATTTAACGACGTGTGAGTTCCGGGTAAGTATGAAACTGAAGTAACATTACGACTTTTAAGCAGTTCAATTACATACCAGACCTGCACTAAATCACATATGTTGATTGAAACGTCCGAGAAACCAGATTTATATTTTTGTCGTTCGGTCCTTGACAACCTCCTATTACGAAATTAAATCTTCATTACATTTTGCTGATACCTGTTATTAAGGCCGATAACTCTATTTTCAGAAGCTGAAGCAAAGAAACTGCCCAATACGTTACCTACCTTAAAACCTGAGTTGTTCAACTGTTGCATAGCTAGCGGATCTTATCAATGTCTCCAATTTGTTGAATTACGTTAAAAAAGAACAACGTTAACAATGCGTACAAATTTATCTTTTTTCATAAACTTAAAGATGTAAAACGCTTAAATTGTCTTCAAATTCTGCGTCACAGAGAACTCCAAACAGTTGCAGTAGAAGAAGACACTAAACATGTCGATTTTATGTTTCCATAGCAACAACAGATTTTTTCAAACTATCAGTAGAAATGGTAGCCTACTCTTTCATTAACCTGAGATCTGTTGGAACAGGCTTGTTTGCTTAGCTTTTTGAGGGATGGATCCATGCACTTAGGCTTGATTTTGCCCATTTTTCACCCTATACAGGATGTCTAAAAATAGTCCGACAAAAACTAATTGTGGTAGTAGCCATGTAGTAAATATACATGCCAGTGAAAACCAAACAATCCTATTTAAATATTTTTCAAATTATCATTCTGTGAATTTGTTAAAGCCCATATTGGAAGCCCAATCCGTAAATAAATAAATAAATAAATAAATAAATAAATAAATAAATAAATAAATAAATAAATAAATAAATAAATAAATAAATAAATAAATAAATAAATAAGAAAGTCAAACAATATCTGAAAGATCTAAAGAAGGGAAAAATAGTACACGTTATTTGTAGGAAATACATTGCTGATGTTTTATTTCTTTTCATCAAATGATTTTCACTGTTTTTATACGTAAAATTATGCTAACTCAACCTAACTTACAGTTATTAGTAGGGCTCAGAAGTTGATGACTTAAAAATTACAGAAAAATGACCTATATAAAAACCTTAAATTTTGAAAATATATCATCATAATTAATAAATATAATAATAATAATGATTATCATCATAATCAATAAATGTAATAACATTCTAGGTCAAACTAAATCAGATGAAACTTATACATTTATTGTTGAGAGTGGCACACTACTGTGCCGTGAGATTTGCTAGGTGTTCCGCGAAACTTCCAATACTTTTCTGGTAAAAATAATTGTAATAATTCCTTTCAGTACCAATTTTCAAAAATAAAATATGATGCTTTTATTTAAAAAATCCAAACTACTATTTTATGCAACATAAAAATCAGTTTTAATGAGCTTAAACGCGAAAATATGCCACAATAATATAAATATCATGAAATATTATGCATTTATAAAAATAAAGTAAAATATGAAAATATATACAACATAAAATTTGATTTGATAAGCTTAAATATTGATGACTCGTGAAGATAATTAATCAGCAATTAATTGCAGCCAATGGAAAAATATATGCAAATGCATAAACTTCCTGGCTACAGTTATGTTGTGCCTGTATCTGTTGTAGGTATCTGTTTTATTTTCGTTGTTTCATTTCTTAACATTTTAGACTAATTTGTATTATTTCAAATTTCTACTTTTATGTACAGTACAGTATAATATTTTCATTTTGTCACAAGTTATTATATTAGATTAATTTGCATGATTATGATGTATACTTTTTGTTGTAGTGGTGTATTATATTCCTGGTGATGTAGAGAGAAGGTCTGATGGTCTTAAATTCCACCAGAGTACATGAATGAATGGATGAATCAATCAATCAATCAATTAACCAATATGTGAGTGAGTGAGTGAGTGAGTGAGTGAGTGAGTGAGCGAACGATGAATGAATGAATGAATGAATGAATGAACAAAAAATAAATAAATAATTAAACAAATAAATATAAATAAATCCAATAAAGATACAAGTAAACAAACAAATTAAATAATTAAATAAATAAATAAGTAAATAAATAAATAAATAAATAAGTAGATAAATAAATAAATAAATAAATAAATCTATAATAATAATAAATCTTCACGCGATAATGGCTGAACGGAATTTGATGAAAACTGGAATATAAATTAAGTTCGTTCTAAGTTAGATTTTAGGCTATATGGCATTCAAAATACATTATTTAAAAGGGGGTTATAAGGGGGCCTGAATTAAATAAATCGAAATATCTCGCTTATTAATGCTTTTTGTGAAAAATTGTTACATAACAAAAGTTGCTTTAAAAATCATTTGCGATAAGCTTTATTCCTTGAAAAATTTTGATGGGACTGATATATTTAATGAGATAAATGAGTTTTAAAATTAAAATAACTGCCATCTAAGGCCGTGTAATGAATTAAAAAAACAAATGACTTCGGTATAAGGGCCTTGGACAGCAACAATCGAAAGCTATGAAAGATAGCCTACAGAGAATGTTTCTGTGTTTGTATGAAGTAATATCGGAAGCTAAATTAACCGATTTGTATAATTAATTATTATTTCACCATTGGAAAGTGTAGTTTCTCTAGATGGACATAATGCTATAATGTTATTACAGTAACTTCTGATATAATATAATATAATATAATATAATATAATATAATATTATAATATAATATAATATTATAATATAATATAATATAATATAATATAATATAATATAATATAATATAATATAATAATATAAATATAATATAATATAATATAATATAATATAATATAATATAATATAATATAATATAATATAATATAATATAATATAATAAAATACAATATAATATATTATATTATATTATATAATTTAAGTTATTTGAAGGGTTCAGAACCATAGTGGGCAAAGCGCCATTTACTGAATACATAGAAAACAAGGGTTAAAATTAAGTTATTACCATAATTCAATGGAAACCTAAAACAAATAAAATGAAATATAAACATTAAATCTAAATGGTGTCAATCTTCATTAAATTATGGTTGCATGTAATAAAAATTAAGAAACAGGTTAAAGGAATTGTCATTGCACCAAATGAGTGTCTCTGGACCAAAATGATCGCATTTTAATTATTTGGATGCGATTTAAATTAAGTAACATATTAAACGATTTATCCTTTTATCACACACGAATGTTCCCTGGATCAAACGTCCTATTTTAATTATGTAATTACTTTATATTTATTTCTAACGGGTGCAGCGGAGCGCACGGGTACGGCTAGTAAATAAATAAATAAATAAAATAAATTCTGTATTTTAAAAACGTAATTATGATTTCATGAAGTGGTATTTCTGGTCACGTTTCCCTCGGCATTTTATATTATTTAGCCACAGTTACCACAGTTATGATTCAAAGTGTTGCAAGTTCGCAATTATCGATAAATCGGACTCATTATCTCAAAATTACCTGAGGTGAAATCCACGTGGTCTGCCAGGATAATTTACTAAGTCAATCTGCTCATACATGCGTGAAATTTTGAACTTTTTATCGAAAATAATACTGGATGTCTCATTAAAAACTAACAAACTTCCATGCCTTGGAATTGGAACTTAATATCATGCTTTGCACGGAACATCAAAAGCCTTTGAATCTACACTTCAAGGAGTGAGAAATTAGTGTGGTTATCTGGGTGATAGTCACATCTGAGGTCTGGGAACTGCTCCTATGCTTGTTACATAAACCCGCGAAACAATGCATTGTGGCAACTGTTTCATCCAGGTATTCAGAAATATTTCCTCGTGCATGGAAATACTTTCACAATAGCTATCAAGGATTAACAAGCGGTTAAGATATTATTACGTGTGGTGGAATGCTAGGAAGTGCTTTATCGTCACCTCATACCGTTCGTTTCTCTGGCAACCGACTGAACACGGCTGAAAGTGAAAGTTGCCTCTGTGCTGGGTCAGATAACAAGATCGCCCTCTGCAGTGTCAACAGATCTCAGAAAATTCACACCTTTCTTAGTCGAGTTCGTGCTTGGATGCAGTAAGCGTGAAAATAGCACTGATATAATTACCATTCTGTGTGTATGCATCAAACAATATGCTATTTTCATCTGATCTTTTCAACTCCCTCTTTTCATAGTCATAATAGGCTCTTAAGTTGACCATTACTTCATAGAATAAGCGCCACCCTTTCCAGTTTTTAATAGTGTTATTTTAAGTCAAATATAGGCCTATATATGCCATTAGGAAAGTTCAGGATAACAGAGAGGGTTTGGAATTGAACGAGTTATATCAGCTTCTTGTAGCAGCAGCAGTAGTAGTAGTAGTAGTAGTAGTAGTAGCAGTACCATTTAGCAGCCTAGCAGTAGTAGTTGTAGTAGCAGCAAAATATGCTATTTTCATCTGAGCTTTTTGGTAGCTTGTATTTTAGTAGTGTAGTCTGTCTTGTAGCAGTAAGCGTAGCAGGCAGTGCAATAGTAGTTCAGAGTAAGTTAATAGTTGGCAGCAGCAGCAGTATTAGCAGGAAAGTATAGTAGTAGCAGTAGTAGTAGTAGCAGTGAAGTAAGTAGCAGCAGTAGTAGTGCAGCATAGTTACTAATATGCCATTAGGAAAGCAGTTCAGGATAACAGCAGTAGTAGTAGTAGTTTTTAGTAGCAATAGTTGTAACGGTTTAATATAAAGCAGTGAGTAGTGGAGTGTCAGTGGTATAGTATCCATAGTAGTAGAAGTAGTTAGGAGAAAAGCAGTCCAGTAGTAAATGATTTAGCAGTAGCAGTAGCAGTAGTAGTATTTATTTATTTAACCTGGTAGAGATAAGACCGTCAGGCCTTCTGTGCCCCTCTACCAGGGATTACGACCATATTATGAAGAATAAAATTACAATTAATATTAAATTTACAATTACAATTACAATAAAAATTAAAGTAACAAGATTACCTGAAATGAAAGCTAGACATTTTATCCTAGAAGTTAAGAACAAAGAATATTTTTCTATTTACTGAATTACAAATTAAATCTAGAATAACAAGATTCTATAGTGAAAATTATATTGAAATATTTTGTGATAGATTAAGAAACTATTTACATGAAACCATATCTGAACGAGTCTCAATTTAGTAAGTTTGCGTTTGAATTAAATTTTATTTCGACAGTCCCTGATGCTCAAACGAATTCCAGAGTCTTGAAAAAGAGGATGAGTATGAGGAGGTGCGATGGGATGGTATTGTTAGTATTGTTTCATGGCGAGAGCGTGTGTTCAGTTTATGGTGGGAAGAAAGGTAAGTGAAGCGAGACGACAGATACGAAGGAATAGAAGAGTTCAAGATTTCGAAGAGAAGGAGAAGTGAATGTAAATTTCTTTTCTTATCTAGTTTAAGCCAACCTATTTCTTCCAGGGATGGGGTAATATGTCTATGCGGATGACGTCAATATGTAAGCAGAAAAACCACAAACGATTAGGAAGACAAAATTTTACTTGAAGCAAGTAAAGCGATAGGTTTGGAAGTAAATAAAGACAAAGTATATGATTATGTTTCATTGTACGAAATGGAAATATAAAAATTGGAAATTTATCCTTCGAAGAGGTGGAAAAATTCAAATATCTTGGAGCAACAGTAACAAATATAAATGGTACTCGGGAGGAAATTCAACACAGAATAAATATGGTTGAGAAGCTTTTGTCACCTAGTCTGCTGTCAAAAAATCTGAGAGTTAGAATTTATAAAACAGTTATATTATCGGTTTTTTTGTATGGTTATGAAACTTGGACTCTCACTTTGAGAGAGGAACAGAGATTAAGAGTGTTTGAGAATAAGGTGCTTAGGAAAATATTTGTGGCTAAGAGGAATGAAGCAAATCAATCTTTCAGGTATAACTCCCTGTAGAGTTGATTTTAATAATTTCGAGGGAAAATTTAAGTCACACAGAGTTAGTATGCACTCAATGTTGGTTGCTTGACGGTTGTCAGCCCACTTTGAGGTCTGTGGATATAGAGGGAAAAATTGGATCGGTGTCTGGTAGAGTTCCCGGGTAGCTCAGTTGGGAGAGCGTTGGTACGTTTAACCAAAGGTCCCGGGTTCGATACCCGGCCCCCCGTAACAATTTTACCCTCGAAATTATTTAAGAAGGATGAAGTTACAGAAGAATGGAGAAAGTTACACAACACAGAACTGCACGCATTGCATTCTTCACTTGACATAATTAGGAACATTAAATCCAGACGTTAGAGATGGGCAGGGCATGTAGCACGTATGGGCGTATCCAGAAATGCATATAGAGTGTTAATTGGGAGACCGGAGGGAAAAAGACCTTTGGGGAGACCGAGACGTAGATGGGAGGATAATATTAAAATGGATTTGAGGGAGGTGGGATATAATATAAAATAATGTACTTTTGTACAGTGTGATTCGTAAGTAATGTCATTAATTTCAGTAGGTAAGATATTTTAAACAAAAGAATTGAATACAATTTTGTTCGCTTTTGCTTCTTTTCGAGATAAAAATGATTTTGTATGAAACATTTCAAAACGTGCTTTGGGAAAGACATTGATTTAATTCCCAATTATTTTCAGCCAATTTAAGAAAGGGATGTATTATGATAATGGATGACTTAAGGGTTTTCAGTTTTTCCCTTTAAATGTGTAGAAATTTGATCCGAACAAATGTAACTTTTCGACCTGAAAAGTAATTTTAAAATGTTTCATTTGTTTGGATCAAATTTCTGCACATTTAAAGGACAAAACTAAAATTCTTTCAATCTTGTATTATCATAATACACTGCTCTCTTAAATTGACTGAGCATATTGGGAATTAAATCAATGGCTTCCCAGAACATTGTATGTAATGTTTCATATAAAACAATTTTTATCTCGAAAAGGAAGCAAACACGAGGAAAATTGTATTAAACTACTTTGTTTGAAGTATCTCAAAGAATAACCACTTGAAATTAATGAGATACTTACGGTTCACCATATAATGTGATTTCCGTAATGAAGAAGTATAGACGTGTTCATATTGTTGAGTTTATCGCATATCACATCATTATTTCCATTGCGATCGAATTCCAATGACGTCACTGTAATTTGTTCTAAAAAAACTTTCATTTTTTATATTCGTGTAGGTCGAATTAGATGTTACAAGTCAGAAATTAAAGGTGTAGGAAATATGGAACAGCTTTGTCTTGTCTCTTGATTTACATATTTCGTTTAACATTACGCCAATTAAGAAAGGCGGAAATATAAAAACATGCGGCGTGAAGATCTTACATAATCTCCTTGGTTACTTGCACCTCAAATATGCGTTCCAGGGAAACAATTGACACACGCTTGAGAGCATTTCACTCCAGTGAGATGTGCGAACTACGAGTTGCTTAACCACATTATAACAAAACCTATTACTGACTGCAGCTGAGTCTTCGAATTTTTGCAACTTGCAGAAATATTTGTTTTTAATTTCTACTAATTTACTTTGTTAAAGTGACATGTTTTTAAAATTTTTGATAAAGTCAATTTTAATTATAAATAATAACCATGACTCTTCTGAATTCATGTTCTGTTTTCTGAAATTTACAATATTTATATGAAATATTACTATTCTAGAACTGTTCCACAAATTCAGAATGGTTACAAGAAATTATCGCGTAAATATTTCAGCAAATGAAACAAATAATATTTGACAGTCTCTGAAGTTTCCTTCATATCGTATGAGGGGTTCAAAACAACAGTGGCGTACGCAGATTTTTTGACAATTTAACTTATGAATGTAAAAAAGAAAACTTCTCGTATATTAAAATGTCAAACAATATTAAACTTGCACAAATAGTACCTTAAATTGTATTTCAAGAGACTTTTCAATTATACAGAAGGCAAAAGTTGAAATATCTCAGTCCTTAAATTGCTGACTTACGCCAATGTTTTCCCAATTGCAATAAAACACTGAATGTCATTTTGGTCAGCATACATGTATGAGTGTACATTTCTTGCTTATATTTTCTTGAAATACAAAGTAAAATAGAAGTAAACTTAATGTGGAGTCAGATCTGCGAATTAGAGTAGTAGGCCTATCTACAATTGAGCCAGACTTTGCAAAACTGACAAAGTCAGGGCAAAATAAATCATCCCTTTGACAACCGACAGTAAATCTGAAGGAAAAAAACTGTTTTTTTTTTTCATAGCAAAAACATGCTATTAAGAAAAATAACTTTGCATTATGTTTTTTTTTTTTTTTTCACATTATATTCTTGAAGATCGTAAGTGGGCTTTGCCTGTTATGTTCATAAACAAATAAAATGAATAAATAAATATAAAAAATGAAATTAAAATTTTCTATAATTATCAACTTAGTCCGAAGGCAGATTGGAATTTTATAAGTGACACCATTAAAGCATCCCTCTTGATCCACCTAAGCCAGGATATAGCGGGTTATGGTATCCAGTTCCGTCCTCCCTCCATTGCATACATTGCTGACTAGCAACATATTACTCTAATGAGACTTCAAAATAAATTTATTAAGGATGTTTAATTTACTATATTACCGAAATCTGACTGAACTGGGATTATGGATGTTGCATATTCGGACCCGATATGAAGCAATGAGAAGTATGTAATGAAAATATCGAAATATATCATATCAATAACAAAATAATTCTTAAGTTGATTTAATATTGAAAAGAAAAAGTTAAAGAAGTTAATAGTTCCAAAAAATAAGGGTTTACTTTTTATATCTTGATGGGAAATTATATGAATTAGTTAGAAAAATTGATGGTATTAGATTATTAAATGAAGAAGTAATAGTACTATATGGTAGAGATGGGTAAAAATAACACAACAGTTATTTTGGAACTGTTCCGGTCTCGGAACTGTTGCAAAAATGAACAGTAGGTCGGAACCTCCTGTTCCGAAATAACAGTGTTCCGACTCGAGCTGCTCACTTGCCCAGCTGTTGCGGGCTCGCAGTACCGCGTTGCACAAGGTATGTTCCGACTCGAGATAACAGTCGGAACGTCGGAGCTTGTTCCGATGAACCAACGACAGCTGCAGTTACACTGTCCTCGTTGTTCTTTATGTTGTACTTGGAACTTCGTTGGATGAAGTTGGTACTTGAAACGCTCACGTGGTTGGAAATTGAAATCCTTGCGGTGGCGCGAACTTTAATATCAACATTTGTAAGACTGGCCAATCATCTGTAATGTTATAGTAAGTATTTAATAATCTGTAATATTCATTCCCGCTTTATGGTTTATTTCACCATTAGTTGACTAATTCTGTTTTATAAACATTCTACAAAGTCATAAAGTACGCATACTATTATTAATTCATTGATCAGCTGATTCTATACAAAGGTTAAAGTCGTAAATGGTAATGAGTGGTTTAGTTACAATGTCTGTATGTCGTTTGTTGAGGTTAAGTCTGACAAGCACAAGTTTTTGTGCTATCTTCTCTGTTATCAAAGAACGACAAAAATGTTGTAGCATTATTTGTTGGAAACTACCCATATAAGTACTGATTTGGAGAGCGAGGTTTAATGCGAAGTTTAAATTACACTTTGGTAAAGATGCGATTCCAACATTTTACTAACCCACTGCGGGGTTTCCAGGTTTCAGTACTGCCAATATATATCTTTTTTATTTATGAAATTGTAATATATATTATTATTATTATTATTATTATTATTATTATTATTATTATTATTATTATTATTATTATAACTGTGCATTAAGAAAAGTAAAAATAAAAATTAATGATTTGTTTTTTTTATTATGTAATAGAGAGAACAGAAATTACATACCATATGTTTTAAATGTTATATTATTTTTTTTTAGTTGGCTACCATGTCTTTATAACTTTATGTACGAAAACAAAGTGTTGTATTCTGTCCTTGTAGTCAACAGCTGTGTAATTACTAACATTAAGCTTTTGAGTTCTGTCCACATGCACAGCAATTTTCCAAAATCGATTCGAATGTGCATTGCAGTGCCATCTATAGATAAGAATGTGTACTATGTCATGCCTATGAGTGCTCCAGTGTGAGCAGCATGGTGAAGAGGGAGGGTACTGTACCGTTCGTTTGAACGACTCAACGACTCCGACTCATCACCACTGGTGACTGTTATTTCGGAACTGTTATTTGGAACATAGTATTTTTTCGGAACCGGAACAGTCGGAACTGTTCCGGGAAAAGAACAACTTCGCCCATCACTAGTATATGGTAATCTAAAAAAATGTTAAACAGATACTTGTTGCCATATTCGTTGTTAAGTTTGAATCATTGTATAGTGAATGATGACGGATTAAGAAATGGATTACATCTAATCCGCCACGACGTGAGTACTGAATAAAACAAAACAAAACAAAACAAAACAAAACATAACATAACATAACATACATACAAACAAATAAATAAATACATAAATAAACAAATAAATAAATACATAAATAAATACACAAATAAATGAGTAAATGAATAAATGAATGAATGAATCAATCAATAAATGAATAAATAAATAATTAAATGAATAAATAAATAAATAAATAAGTAAATGAACAAATAAATAAAAATAAAAATAAAAATAAATACATACATACATAAATACATAAATAAATAAATACATAAATAAATAAATGTATACATAAATAAATAAATAAATAAATAAATAAATAAATAAATAAATGAGTAAATGAGTAAATGAATGAATGAATAAATGAATGAACGAGTAAATAAATAAATAAGTAAATAAATACATATATAAATAAAGAAATATATAAATAAGTAAATACATAAATAAATAAATACATAAATAAATAAATGAGTAAATAAATAAATAAATTAATGAATAAATAAATGAATGAATGAATGAATGAATTGAAATAAATAAATACATAAATAAATAAATAAATACATACATAAATAAATACATATATAAATAAATAAATACATAAATAAATATATACATACATACATAAATACATACGTAAATATATATATATATATATAAAGAAATAAATAAAACAAAAAAACAAACAAAAAACAAATATATAAATAAAACAAGTGTGAAGTCTGATTTGTGTAATATGTATCTAATCAGCGAAGTATGCAATGAAGGGGGAAAGGAACTAGCCATCCTACCCCATTATCTCCTTGCCTAGTTGCCTCATGAGTTATGCCTTGGTTTCACTTGTGAAGTCCAGACCTGTCTTTGGACAGTGACTAAACAACAAAAATACAAATAAACAAATGAAACTAACAATAAACAAGTAAATAAATATTATCGAAATGTTTAATGAATGTACCATGTAATTCGTCTACTTCATACAAAATATTTTAGGCGGTCCGCGAAAATGAATCATGAGCTTTAAGGAGTCAGTGACATTAAAAAATTTGGCAACCTCTAGTCTGCAGCATATATTTCAAACGTGGTGAAAACATCCTTGTAAATACAATGCTTCCTAAGAAATTTACTTGTGAGAAATAATGGTCATAATGCCAGGAACAACCTCCAATTCTTAAGAACAAGTTGCGAGCACTAACTTTGCAGACAGCCCTACTATTTCGATTCAGTGTCTATAAAACCAGAGTGACTCCCAGAAAGTGTGCAGGAGCTTTTTAGTGCGGGTGTACTCTCCGGTCCGTTATAGGGCGCCCCCACTCGACGTCCTTGACAAAGAGCAGCGCTCTGCTTACAGCATCACACACTAACGGACCACCTGCGAGATAAACTTCACACGAACCCCGTGCAACGTTTCAGAAACTTCCAGATGTTCCGTACCGATACCACTGCATAATTAGGCTAAGCAAGCGATCCTGCAGAAACGACATTCTGTACCTGGGGAGCAACATACGCTAGTACATATCGGTACAGGTGTGAAGGAAAGATTATTATGGTGTGAAAAAATTATGGAACAATTTGAGAATCCAGACAGTACAGTAGCATCGACTAAAGAGGATTCCACGTTAAGAAAAAAGCATTAGTTTTATGAGCCTTGCCTAATACATTGTACAAGCATGGCCGACTTGATGCTCCCTTCGCTTCTTTGCATACGGCCTTGACAATAGTAATCTTATTCCGAAATTGGTTTGTTTCTCGATTCCACCACGAGGCGCTGTCTGCCAAGGTTTGGTGTCCACAGAAAAAATACTCAATATGAATTAAAATAAATGATTAAAGAGTAATAATAACATTTATAAATAATAAATAAGAAAATTCCAAGTAGCGTATGTGAACATATTTTGTTTTTTCCAATTTCGTTTAACCGTTGACTTGCTCTGGGTTGTCATCAAATTATCTATCCTTATACTGCTTGTTTGAGGCTTGAAAATAATGTAGTTTTCCCTAAGATAGGTTACTAGCCTTATCGTTAGGTAGTCCAGTAGTGGGGCTGCCACTTTTAGCCTCTGGACAGGCTTGTAATGCAGCATTTCCTCTGCATTTGATGAAACAGTTATACTCTTTTAGACCGAAAAAGGAATGAAGAAATTTTAGAATAATTAGAAGTAGAGTCAGTAGAAGAAAAAATCACCAGATACAAATTCATGTAAGAAGAATGGAAAATTCAAGAATCCCAAAAATTATGATGCAATATAAACCTAGAGGACATCGTCGACCAGGAAGACCGTTAAGAAGACTGCTAGATGGGGCCGAAACAGGTCTACAGAGGCCTAATTCGTGAAGGATGATGATGATGATGAAATAAGAAAATAATAAGTATTATGATTAGTTCTGTTAGTTATGCTAAGCGTGAGTTTAAAAGCAGGGAAGGTAATACATAGTAACCTGTTCAGTTTAGATAACATGATGACAGAGACGTAATTTTGTAGTTCATTCGCTGAGTAGCACCCCTAGGCTAAACTGCGATGTTTCAAAGTAATCACTTGGGTAATTATTTACCATAACTTGTACTGAGTTTTATAATTTCACTCACTGCACTGATACACTCCACTTGATATTGCAGAATCAAGAATCATAGTTTCAAGATTTTGCGACTCAGTGGATTATAAGCCGTATTCTTCGAAGGAACAAGCTTTCCAGTTAAAGCTGCTGCAATGTTATCTAGAAGCGGCCTAACAAATTTCACAGTAATGATATTAGCAAGTCGTTTTTGGCCGTCTTCATCACAAATTGGTATTGTATCTACACAGTAACGGCTCAATTTCTGAACACAATTTTTTTAATATATTCTTTTTTGGTATTCTCTTTCGATAATTAAGCAGCTGATATAGAATAAATTTTGCGTGAATACTGCCTTCATCGGCCTCTTTCTTTACATTTTCCAGTTCTTTATGTAACGGATCTCTTTCAATTAATTGGAGTTTTTCGGTTGTTTTCTTTATCTCATCTTGCTTCTCTTGTAACACCTGATTATTTATTCTGCGTTTAATTTCTTCCCGAGTGCCATTTATATTTGTTACTGTTGCGCCAAGACATTTAAATTTTCCACCTCTTCGAAGGACAAATATCCAATTTTTATATTTCCATTTCGTACAATATTCTGACAGCGACGAGATTCAACTTTTCGACCAGCGTCCCGGGAAGAGAAAGATCGCGCGGAGCACTTTGTTGGCGCGCGGCGAAGAGGGGAAAGGGCCAACAATACGTCATTTTGGATCGAGTCGCGCATCTGGTGCTGGTAGAGAAAGAGCCTCTGGCTTTTTCTGGAATGCCATCTCTAGAGACGCAGTGGAACCTTCGCAGTTACGTCGCTCTGGTTATAAATTACGGACGCGAAGGAACGACAGCTTTTCAGAGTTTTCAAAATATTCAGTCAAGTGAGTAAGCCAGAGCAAGCAAGCCAGACTTGTGTGCCGGAGTTCGACTCGAGTGGTGCGTCCGCATCTGCGTCAGCGTCCGGAAGGCCTGAGTTCGAGTGCAGTGGATCGCAGTTTTTCTTACCATGGAATTCGATCAGTGGACATAACGCAGCCTTGGAGGGAAACAAAAGAGTTCGAAACAAAAGTGAAATGTTCTGAAAATGGTCTGTGGTTCTTTAAGAGATTCACTGCACTAGAACTTTAAAATTTACTGAGATAGAAGAACTGCGAACTGAATGAACTGATAGTTCTGATTTGTAAATAGTTATCACTTTCAAAATGAAGATTAAAGTTCATTGTTGTGCGTAATATCCAAGTAAACTGTCATTGTCGTCGGAAATATAAAATATTGTGTTGAAAAGATAATTGTTGACGATTTTAAGGTGACATTTTTGTTCAGAAAGGAATTCACCAATTGTTGTGACGAATAAATTACATTAGTTATTGTTAATAAAATTCACAATATTCTGGTCACAAGACATAATCATCTTTCCTGGTCACTCGGAAATTCGTGGAATGATATTGTTCCCTGCCATGCCAACAATACGTTGCCAAATTCTTGGAAAACCCATCTTTTTTCTATTCAAATCTACACAATGGTACACAACAATACGTCATTTTGAATCACATCATAATAAAATCACATACCAGTAGAAAGAAGTACAATATTACCAAGTATAATCGTACAAGAAACCATACACACATTCCTCAGTGCACCTTGGCAGTTAGTGCCATCTGGCTGGAATTTCATATATTCTCGATTACAGCTTTAACACAGGGATCAAAATGAATAGTCAAGGTCGGTAAAGAAGAAGCGAAGCGAGCATCAAGTCGGCCGTGGTACAAGCTATGTGGTAGGTTGGCGTTTCTATGGCAACTGATCATTTGATGGAATAGCCTCGTATGTTCAATGCTCAATGCTTTTTTCTTAACATGGAATCATCTATCACCGGGCCATAACGAACCTTGTGAAACAAAAGAGAATGTGAAACAAAAGAGAGTCGAAATGTTACTAGTAAAATGCGTAACTATATTCTTTAAGAATTCACTGCACTAGTCAAGTTTAAAATTTACAAAATATGAGTATAACAGGGAATTTTTAATTTCGCAAATTAGAGAAAATGCAAGTTTTGTATACGTTATTAAAATCAAAATGAATTTGGAAAAATACGATGTGACCCAGAGAATATCGTCGAAATCGACTTTTTCATTGAAATAAAAATATTATTCAAACGGATAATGGACATTTTGGAACATTTCACTTATGGTGTCATTTTTGTTTTAAATTTTGTCACCAAAGTAGGGCATCTTCAAAAGTAATTTTTGCAACATAGTTATTGTTTCACACTAAATGTATTTTTATTTTGATATTACACACTTCGTATATTCAGTATCCTACCATGTTGAACAATTTTGCACATTGCCAAATTCTTGGAAGACGCAAATTCCATCTGCAGCAGCATTTATGGGTCTCTCTTTCACTGATCAATCTAAAGCTATTCGGATGTCAACTCTTGATTGAAAGCGAATGCCTGACTTCCACCCGACTGGCAATAGTTCAGTATGGCAGGACTTCTCTCCTACAGGTTTCTTGTAATGCCCTAAATCAATGAGTTGCAAATTTTTCTTTAACTTGGATTTTTATGAAGCTCCTTTGTTCGTAATTTGAGGGCTGTATTGTTTCCTAAAATCAAAACAGCCACTGTATTTACAAAATATGGCTATTTAAAAAAATCTTTCAATATTAAAATTTATGAAATAAAACCTTGTTCTATTACATATCTGTACAAGATTTCAATGGACGCCGCTAGGAGCACTGATTTACAGCATTGTTGCCATTACTTAACGAATGCCCTACTATATTCCGTCACCAAACCCTACACTAATAGTCGGTATAATTGACAATATTAATATCTCATCAAACCCTATCTAATATATTCCCTTATCAAATCCTATCCAATTTCAACACATCCATGGTCATATCATGTATGTAAAACCTTTGGGTATATCAGCAGATTGTTGACAGTTGTGAATCTGATTCTATTGCCGTGTGTTATAAATTGTTTGTATTCATTTTGGCTAATTTTAATTTTATATATTTCTTTTTACTTTGTTATTTAACGACGCTGTATCAACTACTGGGTTAATTAGCGTCAATGGAATTGGTGATAGATAGTAATTGGCGATATGAGGCATAGGATTCGCATAGATGACCTTGACATTCACCCTTACGGTTGGAGAAAACCTCGGAAAAAACCAACCAGATAATCAGTCCAAGCGGGAACTGAACCCACACCCAAGTGCAACTCCAGATCAGCCAGTAAATGCATTAGCGCCTGAGCTACACCGGTGACATTTTTTTATAGAAATAAAGTATTATCTAGACTTGGTTGAAGATATCAAGAAACTGGCCTAGACCTTGTTTACCTGGTCATAACGCCAGGGTAGAAACGATTTTTTAAAATTAATAGTTAATGGACTGTTGAAAATAACGAGCTTAAAGTACCTTCTGTAAAATCAATTTTAATGTTCCAATATAATTTTAAGGACATGTGCTGCATTTTCAATATTACCTAATGGATGTTTTAATAAAAATCTCAATCTGGTAGCTACGGTAATTATGACTGACACAAAAAATTAATGTAAATCGAAGCAATGTGCACAAAATAAATTCTTTTTAATGTTATTTTGTTGTGATATTAATACGATATAATAATGTCGACGTTAGTTAATAGATGGGAGGTGGAATGTAGCGTTGCGATGTTTTCGAGAGAGAGTCAGTGCCCACTTCCTCGCTACGAAAGTGAAACGCCTGCTGGTGTCAATGAAGGCAACCCGCAATACAGCTTCCTTCGTGTTGCATTCCAAAGCTTCACAACCGGAAACTACGTTCATACTTTTCTTCGCAAGGGCAGGTCTCTAACTGCAAACCCATTACTCTTTAATCTTTCCTCTTTTCAACATTCTTCAACTCTCCGCATATGATCCACATGTCTTAATGTCGTATATCATCTGATATCTTCTTCTATCCCGAACTCTTCCCCCGTTCACTACTTCTTCCAGTGCATTCTTGTGTAGTCAGTTTCTTCTCAGTCAGTGACCCAACCAATTCCTTTTCCTCCTTCTGATCAGTTTCAGCATTATTCTTTCTTCATCCACTCTTTTCAACATAGCTTCATGTCTTATTCTGTCTGTCCACTTCACAAGCCCCATTCCAGAGGTCTGCATCGGACGTTTTCGCTCGAGCGCCAAGTAGTTCATAGCATAATCCGATAGGTAGCGCACATGCATGATGGGTAAAATTGTCACGAGCGATAAATCCTCGAACGGTATAAGCCGAGCGTTAGACATTCGTTCTTGTTACAGTGATGAACTGTGTAGTAACATAATAGATGTTTATCATTTCAAAACTTTGCAGTGTTTAACTAACCTCTCCATAGTATAACTACAAAACTTGCTTTAAAATGTAATATAAATGTTGTAGGTAAATGTTTTTTTTTTCCCCACACAGGAGTGATTTTGTTTTTTCCACATCTGATAGATGTTATTGGATGTAAATGTAATTATTATAAACGGAGAACACAATCACGATAATGCAAGAACTGTATCACGTTTTCTAGTAATAATAATATAATAATAATAATAATAATAATAATAATAATAATAATAATAATAATAATAATAATAATAATAATAATAATAATTAATAATAATAATAAACTCTAATAATTAGTTCAATCTTTGCGTCTGTAACAGTTGTGCAGCATGATTATTCGTTTTATTATATTTTCTGTGACGTTATCTCTGTACTAATGTTGTTATTAATCTACGGCAAACTAGTGGCTTGTGCAGCAAATGCTGCTGCAAACTAAGTTAGTTAGACGTTCAAATAAAACTTTTTCAGATTTATTTTCAATGAAGAATACTTGTGTTTTTGATAGTTATTTGTTTCCATAATAATGAAACATACTCCCTCTGAATGGATTTTTTTAGGCCAAATACTTTTTCTTGAACCTATCCAACTTCAGTTTTTGAGTTTCAACGGGAAAACGCAAGTATCAATGTCAGGACAATAGCAGTAGCTATTTCAGGTCATTGTGGATTGTAGGCAAAAGTTAAAAAGAATGTCAGGTTTGCTATGCTTTCGAACAATAGCATTTTCGTATAGCTGCTGCATGTAGAACTTGAAATGTAGAGCGTAAAATCATTTTATCCTACTAAGAGATCTTGCTGAAATGATCGGGAGACTACAAAATTTTCTAGGCCTCTTATTTTATCAGTAGGTAATACCTTTTGATCTTTCCTTAGGAACTGTAATTTTTGCGCTCTCTCGAGCCAATACTGAAGACAATGACACATATCAATATCTACACTACACCGCCATTAAGTATATGAAAAGACCCAACCCCACTGGGTTAATAAGTATAAAAATATATTGATTTTTTAATAACAATATTATTATCTTACTTAAGTTTTGTAGTTATATATAGCAGCCACTCAGTAAATTAAAGAAATGAAGATCTAAATTAAAATATTCTCTACATTTACTTACATAACCACAAAACGTTTCACTTTCATGTCATCAATATAGCATCAAAATTATGTACAATTAATGAAAAATAGACGCATCATGATATTAACTATAATAATATTTAATTTCTAATGGTAATAATGTCATCAAACCACCTAAAGTTTCGTAGATTTGAATATCAATACACAGCTGTACTCAGAAAATTATACACTGCAGAATCAGTTTTTAATAACAAATTGAATTGAGCTCTAAATATGTCGGCAATCCTGCAGGTCATGGCCTTCGTGTAATAGCCTATTGTTTATTGTAGTGTGTGTTTTGTTCTGAAATTCAATCAAGTCGGCCGTGAACGCAATTAATTAGTTCTCAAAACTGACGAAAGATGGATTTTGGAAAAAGGAAAATGATGTAGGAAAATTGACATTTCACTGAAAACTACTATTTTTCCGAAAAACTTTGGGTTCTAAGCTTCAAAATGAGGGGTCATTTATTAAAATCCGTTCAGCCGTTTTCCCGTAATTTCCATTACCAGTTCAAATTATATATATATATATATATATATATATATATATATATATATATAGATATCAATAATATTTTGTAAAACGTTTCTACATTGTCGCAGTATATAGGCGGAACACTATGTACGGACCTATCATATTATATATGTGGTAAATCAAATATTGAATAATTATTAATTAGCAATAATAACTGTATATCGAAGTTTTTCATACTATTTTATTTATAACTTCATGTTCCTGTTTTGGTACGTTCCATTGACTGTTCCATTAAACGTTTGTCATAAACGCAGAAAATAAAGCCTTATTTTTACCGTGCGAGCAAAACATATGTGTATCTTATCTGTCGCCTTCCATAGAAGATAAGACATGTCGGTAAGATGGCCTTGTACTGTGCTTCTATTTATTACGAGCGTATCACGACCGATCGTATCTCAATCGAGGTTGCGACACTCGACGAGTTCAAGCGAGCGATTTAACTCCAATGCAGCACTCTGCCCCATTTTTCTCCATATCCACATTTCAAATGACTTTAGTCGTTTCTCTTCACTTCGTCGCAATGTCCATGTTTCTGCCCATAAACTGCCACTACGATTATTCTCTTTCTTAGTTATTTTCTCAGAGATCAGCAGAAGATGTACCTTTTCCTATTAAAAGCTTCCTTTGTCATTGCTATCCTCCTTTTTACTTCCTGGCAGCAGCTCTACTTATAGTTTTGACTACTTATAGTACACCGTCATTTAGCAGCATATCCTTTTTATCTTATCATCTCCTCTTCTGCTAACAATGTCATATCATCAGTAAATCGTATGCGCTTTATTCTTCTTCCTCCTACTATCACTCCTCCCATGTTCTGGAAACAGTTCTTCACTAAATCCTCCAAGTAGATGTTGAAAAGGACAGGTGATAAAGGGCATCCTTGTCGTACATCTTTCCATATTCAACTTTCCTCTGACTTTTTTTCTCCTTCAACTCGTTTCATATAAAGATTACTGAACAACCTCCTCTCTTTCCAATCCACATCTTTTTTCCTCAGGATCTCCTTAAGTTTATTCCAGTCCACTTAAAGTTTATTCCAGTCCACTCTGTCTAAAGCCTTTGCAAGATCCACAAATACTATATTCATTTCTTTACTTTTCTCTAGATATATTTAGCCGATTGTTCGTAGCAGTCCAATCACATCTCCAAATATTTGAATCTGTCCAATTGTTTCATTGCCTTATTTCGAATTTGCACGCTTATCTTCTTTATTTTTCTTTCTATTGCCATGATCTTCGTTTTGTTTGTATTTATCTTCATCCCATACTGTTCACAGCTGTAATTTATCTCCAGTAGCATATCGTCTAGTATCATCTCCTCTTCTGCTAACAACGCCATATCAGCAACAAATCTTATGCACTTTATTCTTCTTCCTCCTACTAATACCCCTTCCATATTCTGAAAACAGTTCTTTACTAAATCCTCCAAGTAGATGTTGAACAGAGTAGGCGATGAAGGGCATCCTTGTACCGTTCTCTGTATTTATTTTTATTTATTTTTGTTTCTTATTTTTATTATCTAAATCGTGTTTATTTATCACTTAATGCCAATATATATTCCACTGTGTTGTTGAATCTATTTTTTGTGTACATTTTATTCAATTGTCGGTTTCTGGTTTAATTATGTAAATCCTATTTAATTGTAATCTAATACTAATATGTATACTAATGTGTTTATTTTTATTTTTACTGTGTACATTTTTCTTTTTTATTGAATTATCGGCTTCTGTTTTTATGTGATTCGCATTTGATTCTAACAAATTAATATGTATTTAACTATGTTTATTTTTATTTTAGGTAAATTTTATGTAACTACCTCTTTTGATCTCATTATGTATCAGTATGTAATTACTTAATTCTGATCTAGTTTCATGTTCAACTGTGTAAGCAAGTTTTAATCCTGGTTGAATGTAAGAGAAGGCCTTACGGCCTTAACTCTGCCAGGTTAAATAAAATTATTATTATTATTATTATTATTATTATTATTATTATTATTATTATTCCACTTTTCTCTGCATTTTCTTTTTTCTAACTGACCTCTGACTCATTTCATATAAATATTACTGATCAGTCTCCTCTCTTTCCAATCCACATCTGTTTTCTTCATGATCCCTATAAGTTTATTCCAATCCACTCTGCCAAACGCCTTTTCCAAGACCACAAATGCTATATACACTTCCTTATTCTTCTCTAGGTATCTCTCGCAGATTGTTCGTAGCAGTCCAATTGCATCCCTCGTACCTTTTCCCTTCCTGAAGCCAATTTGCTCTTCTTCCAACTGTTCTTTCATCTTAGAATACAGTTAGCGCGTCTAGCCGCGAAACCAGGTGGCCCGAGTTCGATTCCCGGTCGGGACAAGTTACGTGGTTGAAGTTTTTCCGGGATTTTCCCTCAACCCAATATAAACAAATGCTGGGTAACTTTCGGTGATGGACCCCGGTCTTATTTCACCGGCATTATCACTTTCATCTCATTCAGACGCTAAATAACCTCAAGATGTTGATAAAGCGTCGTAAAATAACCTACTTAAAAATCTTAGAATATAAACGTCGATTCAGTATTCACAGGAATATCTTCGCCGAGTGTAATATCAGGCTGATAGTCCTGAACTCATATTTCTTGGCATTGTTTTTCTTCGGTATTGGCAACATCCCTGTCCCCGTGAAGTCTTCAGGCTATTCACCTTTCTCATATACTCGTATTTAGTTTTATCTTCTATAAAGGAAATTAAATGCATTCTAACAGAAACCTCGTCGAAATTAAAGAGACTGTTCTAAATATAACATAAATCAGGGACATGTCTTGCGTAACACCTGAAGGTATACTACCTCAGACTTGCCTCGCCTCAGGGCACAATTATTCGTAGCTAGTCCAATCTGACAACGAATTTAAAACACTGCAAAGTAATATAACGCGTTTACCATCTAGCTATAGTGCATTTCATGGCATACTGCGGCATTTCGCAAGAACACCTGAGCCGTTAGCAAGTATATTATAAGAAATGTGAAAGTTAAATCGTATGTATGTACCTCAAACACGTTTCCATTGTTCACCTTGAGTTCAATTTATCATACCGTGAAGTGAACGGTGTGATCATTGTTAACACTGCAGTGGACAGAGTCCGACCTCGTCAAGTAACCAAAAATATTATATAATATATTGCCTAATACAGCAATACATATCTATACTTCAGAGGCTTACTTTACCATGTCCACATGAAATCATAATTTAATTTAAACACTTTATAATATAATTACAAATAACCTGATTAATAGATTAATTAAATGAACAATTGTTATGAAGGAGTGTCATTTTCTTTAGATACAATGGACATGGAATCAGAAGATGAAGATTTAGATGTGGAAGTAGCATTTTGCACTTTATTTACTACAATGGATTCATGCTAATCGATTTACGTGGAAACAGTTGGCGACACTGAATAAACAAAAGAATGACCATGCGATAAATTTATAGTTATAATTCGAGCTGTGATTGATTGGAATTAAAAATTTCATTATACTTCAGGGAAGAGGATGGTATTTTTTGGTGAAAAATGAGTAAATTAAAAAAAAAAAATCTTTAAAATACCCAGTGATATGTGTGGAATGCATAGCATAACAATTTGTGGGTATTTGTGCCCTTATCGGATGTTGAGTCGCCATTTTTAAACTTCCTGCATTATGGATTTTTAAATCACTCGCCCACTTTTATTGTTGTTTCGGTATATTAAATTTTGAAAAAAAAAAAAAAAAAAAAATTCTTTAAAATACCCTTGGATATGTGTGAATGCATTGCATTACATTTTGTGGGTATTTGTGCCCTTATCGGATGTTGAGACGTCATTTTTAAACTTCCTGCGCTATGAATTTTTAAATCACACTCCCGCTTTTATCGGTTTCCAGTAACTTCATTTTTTTTTGCTACATTGCCAGACAAAAATGGATATAATTTCTGAACTATTAAAGATACATGCATGAAATTTAGAACACACATTATTTAGACTATTAGGAAACCTTTCTCTATAACAGAATTTTGTTAATTGATTTCATTTTAAAAATACGTCCGTTTGTTTGCAAAAAAGGAAATCAGAAAATTGTTATTAAATTTTAATTGTTTATTTTACAAACATAGGGACTAATATCAAAATTCTGTTAAAGACAGTTTGTAGAACATGCTTTTGCAAATGCATTGCAAAAAACTGTTTGAATCTATCTTTAAAAACGGTTTAGATTTATCGGTTTTAGTACAATCCTGCATTGGGTATATTTTTTTCAAATTTGGGCCCCCAAATAATTTTTTTTCAACCTATTTTTATTTGGTTGAGTTTCCAAAGCTATGAGCTCTCTACATACAAAAAAAAATTAATATTTTACACCAAATAGGAAAAAAGGTTTTAAAAATACCATCCTCTCCCCTTCACTGGCCGACAATGTAATGATGTAACATAAACGAAATAGTCAATAAAATGAAACAGCACTCATGCAATTACTATAGATAATTATGTTGTGGCAATAATTCTGATTGTGGTTATTATGGTTTAGTGACGATGAATATGTTGTCCTGATAAGGGAAATATAATTGCAATCACCAGATCTGAACCCGTTTGTGGAAAATGTAGATGCCCTTCACCGCTAACTTTGCGTGTGTACATGTCGTGAAACGTTCAGCTTTTCTTGCCTTATGAAATATTGCTGTAACCTGCATTTAATTGTGCTGCTTCATATTTTATGAGGTCCTACATCAAGTATAGCTGCGGAACATGCCTTTATTACAAGGAACGTCGGGTACAGGCCTTATTTAGTACAACTCTATTAAGTACCGATCAACTTCAATTTTGCTTCTTCTGTAGTCGAAGTTCCTCATCCCGCCACTTGCTTTCTTATTTTAAGTAAGTGTTAATTGACACGTAAGTAACATGCTAGCGTTATTTGTTCTGTAACAACAGAACAGAGACAACTAAAAACTGGGCGCACATCATCAGAGTTTCCCGTCCGGTTCGCTGAATAAGGAAACTTGATCGTCTGAAATGGAAAGTACAGTCTCTTCTAGGTTTCTCATCTCTCCAATCGAAAGCGAAATTATTTCATAATCTCCCGCACAATCGAGTTCTCTATGCTGTAAGCGTTGTGTCTTATTTAACACAACAAGAGTAATTATTTGTCCGCAGGGTTAGCTCTGTGGTAGCGCGCCTGCCTTTAGACTAACCGGCCCGGGTTCCACTCCCTGTGGGGATCAGAAATTTTCATGTAAAATTTCTATCTCAAGACAACTTCTAATCACTAGATTGTGCACCAATATCCTGTGTTAAATCCCAAATCAATAATGATTCGTCCGTCGGAGTCAACACCTGCGGAGTAACGTTTAGCGCGTCTGGCCGCGAAACCAAGTGGCCCAGGTTCGATTCCCAGTCGGGGTAAATTGCCTGGTTGAGGATTTATCCGGGGTTTTCCCTCAATCCAATATGAGCAAATGCTAGGTAACTTTCGGTGCTGGGCCCCGGACTCATTTCACCGGCATTATCACCTTCACCTCATTCAGACGCTAAATAAGCTCAGATGTTGATAATCCTTGGCGCTACAGCCCGAGAAGGGCCTAGACCGACCAGTCGGCTGCTGGCCTCACGCCCACATTCCGAAGCAGAGGTGGACGATCATCCAACCAGAATGGAGGTATCGTGTGGTTAGCACGATGATCCCCCCAGCCGTTATAGCTGGTATTCGCAACCGGATTTCGCTACCTATCGTAGCTCCCCAAGTGCATCACGATGTTGGGTGGGCACCGGCCCCATACACTGGCCGAAATTTCATGAAAATCTCTTCCCCCATGAGGAATCGAACCAGCGCGCATTCCGTAACGCGAGTCCTAGGCAGGATGCCTTAGACCACGACGCCACGGCGCGGGACAGATGTTGATAAAGCGTCGTGAAATAACGTACTAAAAAAATTCGTCCGTCGGATGGGAGCGTTAAGCCTGGAGGCTCCCTTGGTGTTATTCGACACGAGTAGGCTACGTGCCGGCACCGGGTTTCTTCTTCTTCTTCCTCATCTTTATCACCATCCTCACCCATTCCCAACGCTACACTTTCACATACACTCATTCTAGTACACGACATAACTCTCGACAGATACACATCACGCATAGCATGGCCCGCCGAAGTGGTGTGCAATTTTAAAATGGATCACAGTATTTCCATCTATCCGAAATATGCGGAACCCGAATCAAGTAAGCGAAGTGGGTAAGCATTGAGTACACGCATACATATTCATTCATCTTTTCTTATGTCAGCTTAGACTAACAGAAGGTAGATGAAGATCTGATTTATGTCTTCTATTAAAATTATGAATGTCTTAATTAATACTAAACGCATCTTAGTTCTTAATAAGGAGCTTTTTTTTTTCAAAACTTAACACGAAAATACACTTCAGAGGGTAAAAATTACTTTTCTGCAATTAAAAAAATATGTTCTATGGGGAAACATTAAAGATGACTCTCTTTGCTATCGATTCGTATAAATTTTTACCGAAGAATAATCTTCGTTTATCACAGAAACGCATATTTGTAGCATTTTCTAAAAATGGACATAATCAGTTTTGAAAAAAGCTCCATCATTAGGGAAAGAATATACTCACAAGTTAAGATCAAGATTTTTAAATTTTTAAAATATTTTTATATACTGTCCTTTTATGCACACCAGCCACTATTCTTATAGCTTTCTTTTGTAAAACGAAAGAGTATTTAGCTTCAGACGAGTTGCCTTACAATATTAATCCATATTTCATTACAGAATGAGTCTCAATCTCATAAGCCTGAAATCATCAACGTGATGTAATGAATTTTGTGCGAGATCGTGCGTATTTGCTTGTTTTCCGCACAGAACCAAGACGCGGTAAGTGCGAAATACCACATTCAGTATTCCCAACGTAACACGCATAACAATTTCCCTCTTCTTACCGCTTAAGCGCGACATTCATTTTACTGCTTTAGGCTTTTAACATATTATTTTTAGAGACGTTTAACATAGTAATAATTATAAATTGGAAACTTACCACTGCAATTTTACCTAAATTGCAACGTTAATTATTGTTTTTAAATATTTGCAAAAATTAAGTAAAGTCTACTACTCCACGAAACTTATTGCATTCCTGATACAAGTAACATTAAGGAAGCCGTGGAAAAAATCAACAAGATTCCAGATGCCGATGTTATTACTGCAATATGTTATATAAATAATATTGTTAAAATATTAAAATGAAAAGTAAATCATTACATAACCTTACCGTTTGTTTTAAGTTCGCATTTATAGACTGGGGGAAAAAAAAAGACAGACGTATATCACGGTCTGCTGGAGTATAGTAAACACAGAAAACATTTTATAGCAACAATGTTGAAGAAAGATATTTTTGTTTTCCGAAGTTGGCGTCATTAAACAGAAACCAACATGGAGATTTAATTGCAACTAATTAGAAATTCGTCTTTCAGGTATGTAATAAACGATCTTCGCACAACCCAACTACGTTTCGATTTTTCAATCTTTTCCTCGAACATTAAAACGTCAACATACCGCTCTTGTAACGTATATTACTATTATTCCGATAGTCCTATATTCAGTTACCAGAATTCTACAAGTTTTTATCAAATTAACGAATATAGTTTTATTATGCTTCAAGTATAAAAGGTAGGTAAATGAAACTGTATCACTTTCTTCGGTTTGTTATTAACGGTATAAAACAGTTTTTACAGACTGGAAAAGATTTTCAAGGCTACTATTGTGTGTGTCAAATTACAGCAAATGCATTGTGGAAACATCCTTGAAGAAAATTACGGTATATGAAGGCGATCCAGTTTCGAGCCCAGTATTATGTCCTGTAAAAACACCAAACACGTGATAAAAAGGAAGAAATGCCAATAACATCCGCTTGTGCTGTGAGACAGCTGTTCCGTACGCGTGGGTAATTTTATCTATACCGAAGTGCAATTAACCAGATACAATGTTCTTTATACTTAAGCACAGAATCCATTTTATCAGTCCAGCGAATATTTTAAGAAACATAATCATATGTGATGCGGAAAGGGAATAGGAACCTCTTGTCTCCTAAGTAAATTGAACAGGGGAGCTGAAAAACGAAGTTCAGGTCATAAATATCTTTATTCTGTTTTTTGTTCATATCTTTTCATTGGTATACCTATATTCTCTACACCAGCCGTGGCGAAAATGCGACTCACGAGCACACTGTGGCTCGCAGTGCATTTCCCTTGCTTCCTACCTACAACCCCCACTCTCTCACTCACTGGAGTCAAACTCCGTTCCCTTTGTATTTGTCTCTGACCTGCGAGTGGCGTATCGTCGCAATGTCTCTCTCGAAACCATGTACCCCTATAAAAACGAAAGTTTCAAGTAGGATGGGAGGACGCATTTTTTTGCTGACAATATGATGAGAATATTAAATGTATGATTTGTTCACAAGTATTACTAGAAAAACGGTTGTATAACATAAAACGGCATTATAAGTTACTACATGTACCTGATGAAACATTAAAAAGTAAAGTGTTGTTGTTATTATTATTATTATTATTATTATTATTATTATTATTATTATTATTATTATTATTATTATTTTTCTGTACGTCGATCCTTTTATCAGAAGATGTACGAATAATGCGGTTAGATCTTCAATTTAAACTCAAAGATTTACAATATGATGTTAAATGAAAGCTAGATGTAAGGACTTGACAAATGTTGAACTTTTCAAATCTTTGCCAAAAAATAAATATTTGAAGCCTCTTTCTTTCGTTTCCTCTGTTGAAGCCATGTTCGCTACAACTTACGTTTGTGAAAAATTATTTTCAACAATGAAATTGTAAAAGTCAAATTTAGATCACGACTGACAGACAAATACCTTCATGATCAACTACGACTGGTAGTAAATGACATAATTCCTGATTTTGAAACTCTGTCGCAGAGACATTCTGAAGACAGTTAATTTTAGGTTGTGATATTGTTCATTTCTTCCTTCGTTACACGTACTAGACATTAGTTTGTAGCCTTGTACTGTATAAAATTATATTTAAGTGCTTGACGTAAGGAAAATGAAAATCCGTTAATAAGTCAGACAGTTGCTGCACTTCCCCTTCGGGTGTCCGCCTCCCTCCATAGGTGCTATGCACGTTGCAGCTTACACAGTGGCTCGGCGCACGATGGCATTTTCGACACGGCTACTCTACACATTAAATGTTCAGTTGATTGCATATTTTAATGTAAGATTGCAGAAAATTCTTATAGTTCACAGTCACTACTGCTAAAAGAAACCTCATGTCGTTATGGACATTTGCATTCAAGCAACAAGAAGATCCATTTTGTTGTATCGGGGTCATTATTGTCTTAAAATGTTTATATTTTTATCCCTTACAAGAAAAAGCCAAAAATTCAATTTTGAATTTTTGCGACAGGAGATCTTCCCACCAGATCCATTATATAAATCTTGTCAGTCACGATATTGATTCTCCTTAGAGATTGTTTTCTCTACACTTAAGGGTTTAAGGAATCTTCATCGTCAGCCATCTGGATTTTATAACAATGACATTCTCTGTGGTTTTTACATGCATATAAGCATGCTCTTCAAAACGAGAATAAAAAATTTATTGGTTATTTATTATTTTATATTGATTTATTGGATATTTATGCATTTACTTCTTTATTGATTTATGTGTTTATTCATTCCTTTATATAATTACTTATTTCTTCATTTATGTATTTATTTATTTTTCATTTATGTATTTAGGCCTCTCATTTCTTCATTTATGTATTTATTTATTTATTTCTTCATTTGTGTATTCACTTATTTCTCCATCATTCCAATCATTCATTCATTAATTCATCCACTTTATCTTTTTATTAATTCATTCCTACATTCATTCTTATTTTTAATTACGAGTCTATTAAATTATTTATTCATTTATCTGTACATTCATTTTATATGTATATTTATTAATTAATTTATTTATTTATTTATATTATGTATATTAATTTATTCATATATTTATATGTAAATTTATTGATGTCTATTAATTAATTTAATTATTTATATGTACATTTATTTATTAATTAATTTATGTGTTTATTTAATTGTATATTAATTTATCTGTGTGTTAATTTATGTGTTTTTCTATTAATTTGTCTGTCTGTTCATCCATCCATCCAACCATCCATCCGTCCGTCACCATCTATCTGTCCGTCCGTCCGCCCATCTGTCTGTTTGTCTGTCTATCTGTCTACTGTAGCTACCTACCTACCCACCCACCTACCTACCAATTTGTTTATTTACTAATTTATTTATTTTTTGTTTATTTATTTATTCATTTGTTCGTTTTTTGTAGATACTGACAGAGGTAAGGCAACAAGGCCTTCTCTTACACTCCACCTGGTCACAAAAACAAAGTATAAGATATTTAATAAGTGAAATTAAACGAAATTTGAAAAGAATAAGTAAATACATTTCCGGACTTCCCTGAATGTAGGCAACACACAGGACTTATGGAAAAAAGAAGTTATCTAGTCAGAGAAACGCCTGGAATCTATACTATATGCATTACTTTAAAGCCAGAGAAGAAGACTACCCATAAGGCGTATATGGAGAGGTTCTAGGAAAAATCGCAATAGGTCCTTGACATGTTTGCACAAAATCACGTGTAGAAGCTCAGTTCTTAAAGACAATCTGACGCTGTTTGATAGACTGACTCAACAGGCATGGAAGCAATGATCTTCAGTGACAAGTGCTTGTGTGTTTAACGGTACAATAAATACAAGTGCACTTCGGAAATATATTGATTGCACCTTGTATATGATGTATGACAATATATACAAAATTCTGAAATTAATATTCCTAATATTTCAGCATTTCAAATGATCCACTGGTCACGAAACGTTAGTTCTACGTAACCATAAATTTTATTGCATTTTATTGCGATTTCTTCGTCTTGTTTCGGTTAAATGCAGCTATAGTTCCTAAAATACGACGAAACTTTTAGCATGATTTCATTCAGAAGGGGACTAAAAGGAGAGACTGTATCGTAGAATTAGTGGGATTCATGAATGAAGCCTCACATAGGCAAAATTACTTCCAGAAGTGCTCTTCGTGTTTCAAGTTCCCTGTCGTGATAACAGATGTCTCTGGGAGTCCAGAATTTCGTCTGATACTGTAGATATATGTGCAGGGAAACTTCTGATACAGCAGCACGGAACGTTAACGGGTAAAACAATGCACAAAATATAAAATTGGGACACGATATGTCACCATAATGCACGAGGACTGTACAAAGATAAGTATATAATGAAATATCTCTGGTTTTGGCTTTTGGCTAGATATGAACCTACCATTCCAGGTCAGTTTGTCCACTTTATATTGTTCACAGTCATATAGTCTATCTTCATTTAGTACATTTCGTCCACTTTTTTTGTCTGTAAAGGATTCGTCAATTTTCAATGTTGTCCATTAAAATTTTAGATCCACAAATATTTTGTCCATTTTCTTTGGTCAATTTTTTTTTTTCTAAAATCTACTTAAAATGTTGTCCATACAACTAAATACAAGACAAGTTGAATTGCAGTTAATACAAAACAACTTCATAATTACCAATGTGCTTTCTTACAGTTTCCATGGTAGTGAAATCCAATTTAATCTACAGTATGTGCCAGAACTCTTAATGAGGAATGACATTTATACAGCACAAATTCAAAGACATTATAATGGCGTATTTACTTCCTTCGTCTAAAGGCAAGGATGAAATAGTTTATAACAATTAGGTCTTCATAATATGAGTTCCACTCATTCAGAAAAAATGGAGACATACTACTACAGAATACAAAAACTTCATTAAAGCTCATGAAGAAGTAAAAAGGCTCATATCTCATTCTTATAGTTCAGCCAAGAATTTTTCTACAGTGAATTAATTAAAAAGGTACTAGAAATATTTATATTTAATATTTGTATACCGGTATGTATTTTTTTGTATGTGATTTGATCCTGGTTGAGTGGAAGAGAAGGCCTGATGGCCTTAATTCTGCCAGGGAAAATAAAACATTATTATTATTATTATTATTATTATTATTATTATTATTATTATTATTATTATTATTATTAGACACTCCCTAAAATTTCAAGTTGTTTCTCATCCCAACATACACATTTTTCTGCCCTGAAATATCTCTGGTTTTGGCATTTGGCTAGATATGAACCTACCATTCCGAGTCTGCTTGTCCACTTTATATTGTCCACAGTCAATATAGTCTATCTTCATTTAGTACATGAACATTTCGTCCACATTTTGTCCATAAAGAAGAGAATGGGGTAAGAAGACCAGTTTCTTTCTTCCTCAATTGCACGCATCGCCGATTAGCTACACATTACACTAGTCAGTCTTCATCTGGGAAGAAAAATCTCAATTGGACGAAAATTTATAGTGGACGTAAATACTGTGGACGAAATGTCACTGGACAATCAGTCTGATAATCGATCCTACATTTAGGATGTCGTCCGCATCCCGAATATCATTGAAGAAATAGTTAAGCGAATTTACTTTCTTTTTAAAGCAAAACTATGGATGTATCTTTTCGAACTTAACAAGAAGGCTACAAGTATTTTGTTGGAAACATTGAAATTCACATACCACTGCAGAATACAAAAACCTCAATAAAGCTCATGAACAGTAAAAATCTCATATCTCATTCTTATAGTTCAGATTTCTTTTTAAAGCAAAACTATGGATGTATCTTTTCGAACTTAACAAGAAGGTTACAAGTATTTTGTTGGAAACATTGAAATTCACATATCACTGCAGAATACAAAAACCTCAATAAAGCTCATGAACAGTAAAAACCTCATATCTCATTCTTATAGTTCAGCCAAGAATTTTTCTACAGTGAATACATTAAAAAGGTACTAGAAACTCCCTAAAATTTAAAGTTGTTACCCATCCCAACATATTATACATTTTTCTGCCCTGCTCAGAATGGGGACTAGCGTTGTGGTGCACCCAGTTAGACCCAGGAGCCGAGCAGAGTGGGCTGGCAGTACGTGGGATGCTGTAACCTCGCTTCTCTGACCATGTACGGCTCGTTGCCTTGCAGTGCGTGGGTCGAGACCTGCAGACATTCGAGACGCCAGAGATATTTGCTACTGCGGCCAAACTCCTTTCAGTCTCCTATCATAGTTATCACGTGCAATTTTGATTATTTACTCGGTTACTATTTTCAAATAATGTTTTATAATAATATTATCGCTGCTACTACTACTACTACTACTACTACTACTACTACTACTACTACTACTACTACTACTAATACTATTAATAATAATAACAACAATATGTTACATATTATAATATCATTATCATCATTATTACTATTATTATCATCACTATTATTATTATTATTATTATTATTATTATTATTATTATTATTATTATTATTATTATTCCGAAAAGACAACGTATATGATTATGTCTCGTGACGAGAATATTGTACGAAATGGAAATATAAAAATTGGAAATTTATCTTTTGAAGAGGTGGGGAAGTTCAAATATTTGGGAGCAACAGTAATAAATAATTCTCGGGAGGAAATTAAACATAGAATAAATATGGGAAATGCCTGTTATTATTCGGTTGAGAAACTTTTAACATCCAGTCTGCTGTCAAGAAATCTTAAAGTTAGAATTTATAAAACAGTTATATTACCGGTTGTTCTGTATGGTTGTGACACTTGGACTCTCACTTTGAGAGAGGTTAAGGATGTTTGAGAATAAGGTCCTTAGAAAAATATTTGGGGCTAAAAGGGATGAAGTTACAGGAGAATGGAGAAAGTTACACAACACAGAACTGCACGCATTGTATTCTTCACCTGACACAATTAGGAACATTAAATCCAGACGTTTGAGGTGGGCAAGACATGTAGCACGTATGGGCGAATCCAGAAATGCATATAGAGTGTTAGTTGGGAGGCCGGAGAGAAAAAGACCTTTGGGGAGGCCGAGACGTAGATGGGAAGATAATATTAAAATGGATTTGAGGGAGGTGGGTTATGATGATAGAGAATGGATTAATCTTGCTCAGGATAGGGACTAATGGCGGACTTATGTGAGGGCGGCAATGAACCTCCGGGTTCCTTAAAAGCCAGTAAGTAAGTATAGAACAGTCTATAAGAAATGATAAGGAAATGTAAGCATACCTGAAATTACTCACTGTACTGATCACAGTAGTGGAAATCGTTGTAAAAATGCTCAAAGTACAGTGGAACTTTGCACCAGGAACTTGGGGTGTACTACAAACAGTAACATGAACTGCTGCCAAGAAGTGAAAAAAATTCAATTCCTTAACAGCGGAAGTCTCTGGATCTTCCAATTTACAGCCCCGATTTCTCACTATGTGGCTTTCATTTGTTCGGACCCTTAAAGAAAGCTTTAAAAGAGCATAGATTCCGCAAAGATAATAATGAAATGACCCTAAGCCTGTGTGGTCAGATGTCGTTGGTTGTCTCGATATCACATTCGTATGTTGCTAGTGGCAGAACAGGAGAGCACGAAGGGGAAGGTACATGGAAGAATGCATTAAAGGCTATTCTCACGGGTATAGCAGTACCCTGGTCAATGTTTATTTCTGTATTGATTGAAGCGAAACCTTCGCACCAGTATGACTTTGGTGGGAGGTACAGTATACATTACGTTCTTAAATTTCATCAAATTCAGGTACTTAAAGTGACGTAGTTGTCCTAGAGGTTTATTATTTTAATGGCACCATACTACCTGACAGAATCCCTGCATACCAATTCTTTCTTTTATGTGATATTATTTTGTCTTTTTTTCGGTTCAAATTATCCTAATGTTGTACGTTGCTTACATTCTTATTTATAATTGTGTAACATACTGCGAAGAGTAAGCCTATTATCAAAAGAAGTCAAAAGGAGGATAGCAATGGCAAATGAAGCTTTTAATAGAAAAAGGAGCATCTTCTGCGGATCTCTGGAAAAAGAACTAAGGAAGAAGCTAGGCATTTTAAGCAGTTAGTCCTGATGAAGATAACACCGACCGATAAAAAAACCTAGATTAAGATGTTGTGAAGTAGCTTCTATTTTATACTTTTAGTCTCATGAATATGCTTTTATACGTCGGATTAACAAACAGATAAAAGAGACATTATTCAAATAAAAAAAAAAACATGAATATGGGAAGAGATCGAAAGATATACACTGCCAATAACAAAAGAAAATTGGTTGAAGAATAAAATATGTAAACTTTAAATTTCTTCAGTATTTTAATTGATTTATTTTACGACGCTTCATCAACTGCGATGATTATTTAGCTTCTGAGTGAAATGAAAGTGATAATACCAGCGAAAAGAATCCAGCGTCAGTGCCGAATGTTACCCAACATTTGCTCTTAATTGGTTGACGGAAAACCTTGGGAAAAAAACCTCAACCACGTAACTTGTTCCAACTAGGATTCGAACCCAGGCCAATTCGTTTGACCGTCAGACATGTTAACCTTTACTCTACAGCAGTGGACTCTATTCAATGTTAATTTACACCCCTTGACACGGAAAATGGTCGCTCTCTTGTAGCTTGAAGTTGTCTATGTGTCGTTCTGGTTAACGTGAGATTCACACGGAGAAATATTATACATGGAGGCCCGAGGATGAAATCAAATCGTAGCAGCGATGTATCTGTATGTCATTAAACGATATAGCCCCTATGAAATCTTTATGGCTTAGTGATAGAGCTTTTTTTCTCGTTATAAAGAACGGACTTCAAATCTCTCCATGTAAAACGCACGCAGAGCGACCAATTTCCGTGTCAAAGGGTGTAACGATGAAAGAGTAATGGAACGGAGAAAAATTCTCTCCGGCGCCGGGATTTGAACCCGGGTTTTCAGCTCTACGTGCTGACGCTTTATCCACTAAGCCACACCGGATTCTACCCCGGCGTCGGAAGAATCGTCTCAGTTTTAAGTTCCAACTCTTGGGTTCCCTCTGGTGGCCGCCCTCTGCACTACGTCATAGATATCTATGAACCTAGGACCGAAGTCCACACATGTGCTGAGGTGCACTCGTAATGAGTGACTAGTTGGCCGGGATCCGACGGCTTAGTGGATAAAGCGTCAGCACGTAGAGCTGAAAACCCGGGTTCAAATCCCGGCGCCGGAGAGAATTTTTCTCCGTTCCATTACTCTTTCATCGTATGATGACGCAGAATATCTCCATGGAAATATCATATGTACTTCGGTACATTAAAATAATACAAAGGGTGTAAGTTTCTGATTAAAAATAAATGTCAACTCACATAACTACTCAATTATACCCTTAAATCGTCACAGAATGAGAGAATGGAGTTAATATCTATTTTTCTTCTCCACCAGCCTTCCCCTATTGTTATTCCAAATCTGATACCAGTGACAAACAAGTTTCTGTCCACAGTGTACAAGAAGAAGCTTTCAGGGAAGTCCTTCAACTTCTATTCTCTAAACCGACGCTCTATAACCTCACAACTCCACATTTGGACAACAGTCACGGAAGCCGGTCATCCTCGGCTTTGGTGACCCCGGAATGCAGTAGTATAGGTGACATCAAAAGTCGCCGAGCCATAAAATTTCAAAAGTTTCGATACTGTACTTATTTGGTCAGGTTACAACGTGCTCAAACTTACAAAACACTTTCCATAACTTATTGCAAATTTAATGACGAGATGGATATCGTTTTTTGGAAAGACACCAACTATCTATTGTGCAAATCTATCACATCCGATAAGTCAGGCGATGATGCTAACTGTAGTGATTTTCTTTGTTAAATACACAGTGGAATGGGGTTCAAAAAATACTATAACTAAAAACATAACATTTTTCAATATTATTGCTTTACTGATTACACTGATCTACAGTGATTTTGCTACTGAACAAAAACAAGTGTACCAACCCTAATTTGAGTGTGCTGATCACAGATCTGAAGTCCGTTTTTATCCATCACGTCACAATTTTAAAATAATAACAATTATTTTTTTTTAATTTTTACAGTTTTAATACATTCAGATCCATTTTATTTATTTTATTTTGAATTTGCTACAGAACAAAAACAAGTGTACCAACCCTAATTTAAGTGTTCTCATTACAGATCTGAAGTCTGTTTTTTTCTATCACGTCACAATTTTAAATAATAACACTTTTAATTTTTAATTTTTACATTTTTAATATATTCAGATCCATTTTCTTTATTTTATTTTGATTTTGCTACTGAACAAAAACAAGTGTATCAACCCTAATTTGAGTGTGCTGATCACAGATCTGAAGTTCGTGTTTTTTCTATCACGTCACAATTTTAAATAATAACACTTTTAATTTTTAATTTTTACAGTTTTAATACATTCAGATCCATTTTATTTATTTTATTTTGATTTTGCTACTGAACAAAAACAAGTGTATCAACCCTAATTTGAGTGTGCTGATCACGGATCTGAAGTTCGTGTTTTTTGTATCACGTCACAATTTTAAAATTGTAACAATTTAATTTTTTTACTTTTTACATTTTTAATACATTTAATCCATTTTATTGTGATTTTGCTACTGAACAAAAACAAGTGTGCCAATCCTAATTTTAGTCTGCTGATTAGAGATATGAAGTCCGCTTTTTTTCTATCACGTCACAATTTTTAAATAATACAATTTTTAATTTTTAACACCGGGCGCTGGTTGAGGCAAAGAAGATATTTTTTCACTCCTTCACATTAAACTTGCCATCATGAAAAACTTCGTGCGGGCTCTGAATCATGACGGCGAAGGTTTTAAGTATCTGAAGGAGAAGTTTGGGAGAGTGAAAAGCGATGCAAAATTGAGGGCAGGAATTTTCATTGTACCAGAGATCCGATAGTTGGTGTGTAACACTATGTTCAGGTCAAAACTGAGTGATCTTGAATTCAAAGCTTGGGACACATTTGCACTAGTGTCAACTAGGATTTTAGGAAATTATCGAGCTGATAATTATGCTGAGCTAGTATATAACATGCTTAGAGCATTTCAGGTTCTAGGTTCTCGCATGTCTTTAAAAATGCACTTTCTTCATTCACACCTTCACTTCTTTTCCATCAAATCTCGACACTGTAAGTGACGAACATGGTATGAGGTTCCATCAGTACATGAAATCCAGGTATCAGGGTCAATACGGTCCGAGCATGATGGGTGATTTCTGCTGGTTCCTACAGCGATCAACACATGCCAACATAAGCGGGAAATCAAAGGTCTCAAGCACTCTTAACAGAGTTTCTAGTGCTTACAATGATGGTTTGAACTATGTTGATGATGATTTCAACGACTACAATGATGATTTGAACGCCGACAATGAGTTCAATGGCAGTGGTGATATTAATCACCGGTGATTATTTTAATAACTATAAATTTTATTATAATTATGATTTTAATTATGACGTTGGTGCTAAGATTGACTGTTTTTATTGCACTGATGATAACGAAGTTTGTATTTGTTGTGTCTTATGATGATGGTGGGGTAGTAGTTATGTTAGCGATAACATTTATGATGATAACTATTGTGCTGCAGGTGTTTATGATTATATTGATAATTGTTGTAATGACAATATCTATTTGTAGTAATAATGGTTTTATATTTGACTTAATAATGTTGGTAGGAGTGACGATGATGTATTATTAAAATATTCACTATGGAAAGCCAATACTCTATTTTTGTGTTAGCAGTGTGCCATAATGAAACTTCACTTTCTGAATTTCAGTTTGTATTAGATACACAAGCATCAGCAAGCTGTGTTGTGACTGAGATACATAACTTAGCAGGCCGCCTCTTGCGATGTGGTGGAATTCCAGTACACGTCTGTTACAGTAATTACTTCATTCTTCAAAATAAAACCTCTCTACAACGGATCAACAGGCCCCATGGATATTCACGCTCTCAGAAACGGCTTTTCTTACACGACTATATATTTCATGTACATCGAGAGCTCTGCTGCACTGATTTATTGCTTGATCTTTGCATCCAGCTAAACAAAAGCTCACAGCCTGAATCTAAAAGTCTAGGAAATAAAAGCAGTTGTACGCCTCTGCCCCTCATGCTTTACTTCTCTGTACTTACATCGGCATTTCTCGCTGACGACCGTGGTGTACGCAAAAGTAAAACTTTTCTTTGCGGCGTTGAAACAGCTCGGTCTCTTTCCTGTAAAAATTGTATCATGTTCGCCCCCCAAACTATCGTAACCATTACAAACTTGTACAAAGTCTGGTTATATTAATCAAGTGAAGGTGTTTTTAAATAACCACTTTCCAAAAAATGCAAATTTGAGATATTAAACATGTGGTGAGCATTTTCTAGCGACCATCTACTGAGTTAGTTGTTAATGTAAAAAAAAATTAATTCCATGTTACAAGAATGGAAATTTTCAGTGGTTTTCATAAAACAACTATAGTCCAAAGCCTATTTTTGTGAAAACAATCGTTGTCCAGGACGATGATAGCATTTATAAATATCTCATTCATATAACCTTGAAACATTTCAATTTTAAACTATAGTAGATTGACAGAACTGCTTATATACGCGGCAAAAGGCATCTCAGAGAAAAATACTTTAACACGTGAATTCTATCGTTTTCTGTATTGCTGTTATTTATGTCTCTTTAGAGACCACGCGACTTATTTATCAACATGATAGTTTCCCCTTCACTTTTCTCATGCAGTAGCAGCTCACCTTGTGTCCCAACAAGTACAAACAAGACAACTACTTGTCCGTATTCTGAGCGCTTTCCCGCTTATCAGCCGTGTCTAGTCACAAAATGCTACGCGCGCGATTCACATCTGTGCGGCGAAGTGCGTTGGAGTGGAAGGACGTATATTTATTTATTTATTATTGCATCACAAACAAGATGCAAGTTTTCCCTAATACTACCTGTGTCGCGCACGAATATGACGTCACGTCAATATAGTCTATGAATAATTAACCTTATAATATTGGTTTCATTGCTACTGAGACAAGATAACCTTACCAACTATACCTGGTAAGGTTTATCTTGTCTCAGTAGCAATAAAACCAAGTCCCTTCAAATGAGGGTGGAGATTATAGGAGGGTTGTAAATTTTCAGGATTCCTTTCAAACCCTTGTTGTTGTACAGGCTACCGGAACTCAATTTCTTGAAAGACAAGCTCAGTGACGGAACTACACAGTACGAAGAGAGATATTTTGTAATTTTATTTTGCGCTACAGAATGTATCAACTACTCTCTTACGCCACTGGATGGATGGACAGCATCGCTCCACTCCCCCCATCCCCATAACAACACAGACGAAGTAAGACATATCTCCTTTCTCTCTCTTTTCACAGTGAGACAAGATAAATCACACAGACTTTAATTACAAATCAAGAAGGCCTTTGGAAACAAACACAAGAAGAACCTATAGACATCCAAATAAAGGAGAAAAAGTGGAAACGGTTTGGACAATTTCGCAGAGAGACAAGCTCTATTTTGGAAAGTCAACAAGATGCTGAGTAAAGGAGGAAACAAAGAAGGAAGACAAGACTTTTGGAGATTTTTTTGTCGATCCCTGCCCTATGCTCTGCTGATAAGAAGGTGTGTCTGTGTGTCCGTGTGTGTATGTATGATACAAACACATAGGTTTAGTGTCGGACTTAGGTCTTTAATTTGAATCGGGAATATCGCCGTCGACCAAGAATGTGTAATGTATTACAAATCTGACAATTTTCCACACTTTTCCACACATCCGGAAACGACGGTGCAGAGTATGAAATGTGTTCACGAGAAAGAAATTGTGCAGACATGTGCGGAATGCGTCTCAGGTTACGTAAAGCTATATCGTAACATCAGCTAGCTTTCTGTTCTTTGTCGTTACTCAAAGCGTGGAGAATGCTGTTTCCGTATGGGAACTTGTGAGGTAGATGTCAGATCAGTTATTTGAATAATTAGACAATTACGTCAAACCTTGGAATGTTAATTAATTAATACGTACAAAATAATTGCGAGTGACTTAGCACACGATGGGGGAACAAGGGAGACGTGGAGGGAGAGTGAGAGATTTATGTACTCAGACAATCTAAATCTCTCCCCTTTTCTTTCTGGACTCTCAGGACACAGATTTTCTTGGGCTACTACTAGGCAGGGGCGTATATTGCGTGTGTTCAAGGTATGCGCTGGACACCCTGTAAATTCGGTAATCTCATTTTTTATTTTAAGTTGTTTTATACAGGGACATCATTTTATTTTTACTAACATTTTTAATATTAACCTGGCTATACCTTTAGAGAACCGGAAACACCGTTCGCTACCCCCTTCCACGACTGGAGTTCGATGATACTGGCGTAAAACACAAACAAATCACTTTACTAGGTATAGGAGGGAAAAAAAGTACTTCATCCATTTACGTAAACTAGGAAATATCGCGATTTTGAGTTCTATAATTTCCATTAGGTTTTTGTTTAATCAAAATGCAGTATTGTATTAACAATAAGTGAGTTATCCATGTGAACGTATTCATTATGCAGTGTATATTATACTGTCTACAGAACATTAGCACAGAATTTGGAGAATGACGTTAAATTGAAAAATAATCATGACATGGATATTTAAACACATATTTGAAAATGGTGGCCGTTCATTTCGATACAGGCTTCAGTTCTTTTGTGCATATTAACGCACTATAGACAATTGCATCTAATTCCAATTAACCAGTTTCGTTCTTCGTACTAGTAACTCATGTTGAAATAATTCTGTACCTACTCTATAAAAGAGTACCTTACATACTGTAAATTCAATCTTCACTTCTGCCCGACCCGCACAGATAAAATTACTCAGACATGCTATCTACTGTCCGTCCAAGTGCTTATGCCGCAGGATCGTAGAAAGGGGAAATCACGTGACGGTTAATTACTTAACGAGGCCCTTTTATTTAACTTATTTTAAACAGTTGTATAATATTACGTAGACGTCCAATTCCTAACAGAAATTAATGTTTTCAGAAAAGAGCTAAGACAGCCCAGCCACTAGCCTTTACAGAGGGGTGAGCAGAAGCAGGTGGGGGAAATCGGGATGCGACGTAGGCAAACGGTGTGCGAAAATATGATTCAATATTGAAAGCTCTTTCGTTACTGGAAAACGCGAACATATTTCTGGAACGTACTATACTCACTAACTCAGTGCTGTTTACTATATGCGGCCTTGATTCTGTCTGGAGGACAGTTGGAACTTCATTAGTAGAAGGGGTGGGAGTGAAGTACATTCAAAAACTCAGGTACAATAAAAATTGAAGTAAAAATGAAATGATGTCCCTGTATAATGCAACAATAATTTTAATTTATCACAATTTAAATGCGTCGTAATCTCATTGGAAGTTGACGTATATAGTTCAAGACTAATTTTAATTTATTACCATTTAAATATTTTAAATGCCTGCTGGTTGAATGTGCACACCATCCCCAGAACGGCTTTCGTTTTATAACGTACGCTCTGCCTGACGAAGTGGGATGGGTTCTGGTCTGGTTGTCCTGTCCGTACAAAAGAACATCCCCTGCTGAGAGTTACTGCTATAATTCTCTGCGCGCGCAAGGTGGCATGGTGGGGATACTCGCTTCTCTCAAGCTCGCAGGTCGTCCTGTATACAGGCAGCTCAACTTGTCAATAGCGTTACAAAATATTGTGTTTGACGTGCGTGTTTACTGTTTGAATTTACTATATTTAGGTTTTACTAGGGTTCATAGCTGTGTCCAGAGCAGGTGAATAATTTAAATCACTTATTTAATGATAATAGCACTTGGAAATGTACACTGTAAAAGATCTTTTGCAAAAGCCATTCTCTTCTCGCCCACTAGGAGAGAAATTACATATAGTGAATAAGGGTAGACCTACCCCGCCACTTCCGTATTTAGTGCAGAGTATAAAACAAAAAGCGAACAATACACTAGACATTTTTCTATTTCACAATATGGAAATGTAGAATAGTTAGCGGGTTGTGGAACTTCAAACAGGTTATTTTGCTGGCCATGGTTATTGTTTGATCATAAATAATGCAATTTTGAATAATGTTATTTATAGTTGCCTCCTTTCTCCGGCATTTGCAGGCCAGTCATTGAAACAAGGTGATTAATTTTTAAGAAGTTGTGGTGCGAGTACTTTGAATAATATTTAAATGTCATTTTCTTTTAATTTTATGTCATTTTTCCTTTAGTTTAAGGGCATTTTAATGATCATTTTAAGTAGATTTTTAGGTCATCAACATCCGCCCCATAGTTATTATTTATAAATAATACTAAATTATATGTTAAAAATGGCAGTTAATGTTGACCCGATATTTCACTTAGGCCTAATTGTGCGAGATAGACCAACTATATATTTTTAACAGAACACATACGCCACTGCTACTATGACTACGTAGAGAAATGTTGATTACGAAGAATATAATGTATTTTTATACTTCCATTTCATTTCACGAAGAGACTTTAATTTTACAATACAACAAACAGAAAGTAAAAATGTTACCCAGTTCCTGTGGAAGAGAGATAAATCAGTGCTTTTCTGGAAATGGTATCCGACTCTACTGAAATTCTAGCAGGATTTATAAACACTTCAACCACGGCATAGAACGTATTATAAATAGGGACCTTATTCTGTAAAAATTGTAAATTATGTTTCATTTAACGACGCTCCCAACTGCCGAGGTTATATTAAAGTTGCCGGTGTGCCGCAATTTTGTCCCTCCAGGATTTCTTACGCCAGTAAATCTACTGATATGAGCCTGTCGCATTTAAGCACCTAGGTCGGGAACAAACCCGCAATCACGGACATAGAAGGCCAGCACTACCGACTGCGCAACCCAGGCCGACTCGTATTCTTTTCGGGGTTTTCCCTCAACCAATTGAAGCAGAATTGCTGAGTAACTTTCGGCGTTGGACCTCGGAATCATTTCGCCATCATTAATTCACATATCATCATCATCATCATCATCATCATCATCATCATCATCATCCATACCATAGCCCGGGTTAAGTTCACGGTGCTGTATGCTGTACTAGTACAGACCCAGAAACAAGATTTCGGACACCTGAATTTTCCAAGTTCCAGTTATAACTTTCAGTGCTTACTGAGCATGCGCAGTATGTTATAACTGAAACTTTGAAAAATTCAGGTGGGCCAGATTTTGTTTCTTGTTCTGTACGAAAGCGCGGCCATTCGGCTACCCAATCATTCACAGAATAGGAGTGGTAAGCACAATAAGCCTCAGGCTGCAGTGCAAGTCTTCGGATACCTCCTCCATATTTTTTTAGTTGGTTATTTAACGAGGTTGTATCAACTACTAGGTTATTTAGCGTCGATGGGATTGGTGATAGCGAGATGGTATCTGGCGAGATGAGGCCGAAGATTCGCCATAGATTACCTGGCATTCACCTTACGGTTGGGAAAACTTCGGAAAAACCCCAACCAGGTAATCAGTCCAAGCGGGGATCGAACCCGCGCCCGAGCGCAACTTCAGACCGGCAAGAAAGCGCCTTAACCGACTGAGCACGCCGGTGGCTAAACCTCTTCCATACAAGAGAAAAAAGTATACAGGGTGATTCACGAGCAGTTACCGTCACTTATGGAACATATTTCCGAAGTAATTTTGAGCAAAAAGTAGCCTATAAACAAGGGTATATCTCAATATTTTCAGAGTTACACTAATTTGAAATTGTTTGTAAAATATCTTTTTTTTACTTGTAAGAGTAAAAGAATATTATAAATACAGAATGAATTATTTAGAAGTATCATTTATTTAATTGGCTAGTATTTTTAAACTCAAAATGTGTTGTTAATTTCATAGTTACTTCGTACAGAATTTTTTTTTTTTTTTTTTTTCGATTTTTAACTACAAAATTACATTTTTCTTACGCACTTATCGCAACAAATATATTACAAATCACGCCACTGTTGTAAACTCTTTAAACTGTACATTAGGATGCAAAGCTGAACTGTAAAGAATCAAGTTGCTAGAAGTCGTATGATTTGTAATAATTTTATTGTTGTGATAAGTGCGTAAGATTAATGTAATTTTCAGTTAAAAACTGATAAAAAATTAACAACACATTTTTTCAGCGTCAGAATACTAGCCAATTAAATAAATTATACCCCGAATAGCTTATTCTCTATAATATTCTTCCATCCTTAAAACTAAGGAAAAGAGTATTTCACAAACAATTTAAAATGCCATGTTTATGTGACAGTTTTTGCTTAAAATGTCTTCGGAAATAGGCTCCGTAAGTGGCGGTAATTCCTCGTGAATCACCCTGTATAGTTCTACCCACCATGAGAAGTATGCAAATGCATGAACTTCCGGGCCACAATTACAGGTCTACGAAAGTTCTTAAGCAAGTCTGTAATTTCGATTATATCATCAATGACAATCGTAATCTATAATTCCAACTATTGCTCTTACTGCATGCAGATGTACATTTTAAGAGGCAGACGTCGTCGGTTGGCAGCTCTGGACACACACAAAAACACACATACATGCATTTCCAAGGTGAACCGGGCTGCAAGCACAAAGGACGAGCAGAGTCATCTCGTTGCATCTTGTATCCATGGAAACGAGCGATGCTCTGCCTTCATGTCAACGTGTGGGCGGACCTCGGGTTGAGTGCCCAGTCTGCCACTAGAAGGCAAAGACATCTTCAACAGCTATAACTTTCCCTCTTCTTGCAAAAGATTCATACACTACTTTGCTCGTCCATCATCATCATCATCATCATCCATCATCATCATCATCATCATCATCATCATCTATCACCTCTGAAGACCTACTTTGATTATTTCGACACCTAGAAGTATACAGGGTGTAGATGAAATAGCTCCAATACTCCAGTTTGCTCTTTTTTCTAGAGTTACTCTCGTTTCCTCTTTTTCTCGGGGTACTCTCGTTTCCCTTTTTCTAGGGGTTCTCCAGTTTGCTTTTTCCTAGGGGTACTCCCTCTTCCCTTTTTTCTAGGAGTACTCCCATTGCCCCTTTTTTATCAGGGTACTCCCGTTTCCATTTTTCTATGGGTACTCCAGTTTGCTCTTTTTCTCGGGGTACTCCCGTTTCCATTTTCTTTAGGGGTATTCCCGTTTTCTCTATTTTCTCGTGATACTCCCGTGTCCCTTTTTTCTAGAGGTACTCCCGTTTCCCTTTTTTCTAAGGGTACTTCCGTTTCCCCTGTTCATCGGGGTACTTCCGTTTTATCTTTTTCTCGAGGTACTCTCGTTTTCCTATTTTCTAGGATACTCCTGTTTCTCTTTTTTCTAGGGGTACTTCCGTTTCCTCTTTTTTTCTCGGAGTACTCCAGTTTGCTCTTTTTTCTCGGGTACTCCCGTTTCCTCTTTTTTCTCGGGGTACTCCCGTTTCCTCTTTTCTCGGGACACTCCCGTTTCCTCTCTTCTCTAGGGAAACTCCCGTTTCCTCTTTTCTCTCGCGGTACTTCCGTTTCCTCTTTTTTCTCGGGGTACTCCAGTTTGCTCTTTTTTTCTCGCTCTCCACTCACTCTCCACAGTTCCCACATTTAATCTATCATCTTCAATCGTTAAAAGTAGACTGAGATGAAGTCTTTGGGGGTGGAATGCGTTTCCGATGCTGATATAGGAAGAATTTAGTTGGTTATTTAACGACGCTATATAAACTACAAGGTTATTTAGAGTCGTTGGAATTGGTGACAGCGAGATTATATTTGTCAAGAGAAGGCCAAGGCTGCGAATTCGCTCCTTTCAACGTATAGACTTACTCTGCTCTTGGCAATGACATATTATCATTTACAGTACGCTATAGGCACCGTGCATGGGTCTCCAAATCGTACTAGTGGCGCCGCGCAGTGTCTCAATTCCTAATTAACTACAGGCTCGCAGTCATTCACTAGTCATGTGTGATATAGAAATTACATGCGGCTTTCTGCCGATAAAAAGTTGTAATATTAGTAAGAATGGGTTCATTGATTCATAGTGTTCTGCCCACGGGCAGGTCTTTCACTGCAAACCCAGCAATCTCCAGTCTTTAATTATTTTATAGACTCAGTGGAAAGTTCAGTACTGCTAGAGGAGTGTAAAAATGTAACTACAAAGTTCCTGAAATATCAGTGAAGTTGTTTGGCATTTAAATCAGATTTCAGACCATTGAATGAGGGTGAACAGTCATATTACGAAAACATTGATCTACTTATATTTGATGTCATGACGTGTGTAATATTTGTGTGTATAATGCCTCTATAAATTACATATTTTAATGTGATTTAATTCTAAAAGTAGTCTTAATTACACTTCCTGAATATTGGGCGACTGCAAATTCTTTATAACACAACACATATGAACAATATCATCAACATACTACCTCTGATTGAGGTTCTGGCTGATATGTACATCTTTTATCAGGCAGTACATCTCACTTGACGATATGTGTCAGTCAGAGGAAGAATAATATTGTTTGTATGCATATGAAGTCTGACTAGTGTAATTTGTAGCTATTCGGCCATATATGCAATGGAAGGGAAAAGGAGTTGGCCACTCTACCCCATGATATTTTGGCCTAGTTGCCTCATAAGTGGTGCCTTGTTGGTATCACTTGTGAGGTTCAGACTTCTTTTTGGACAGTTGAATAAACAACAAGATCAACACGCGGAAGCAGTTCAATTGATAGTTTGTTTACAATGTTATAATGTATATTTTAATTCGCTGAATGCACCTTTCAACATGAATTCGAACACTAGCAACGCTGTAAGTAGTTCCGACTTCTTCAGCTGTTAATTTACCATCATGTAGGATACGGTGGAGTAACAACAATGATCCCTTTATCGGAGAGGTTTTTTATTATTCCGGGAAAACCTGACTTCATCACCACCTTCTAATAACGTCAATAATCCACAATCAGTTGTTATGAATGTGTCACTCGATCTGCCTCGGTAGCATTTAGATTTGAAGGCCACCATCTGATCCACATTGGGTGGTTGTTCCACTTCTGGACAATTAATTGTCACTCTACATTTTTCAATATTGCAGGCATTGTTTCCTGAATACTTTCTCTGCTAGGCCAAAACCCAAAATTACAGTAACTATTGTGGATGTCAACAACATTAAAGTGGCGGTAAAAATACATTATAATTATAATTGTACGATTAACTCCGAACATCACCTTCATAGCAGAATACGACAATCCAGTTTTCATTTTAATTGGAAAATATGAGTAGACGATTTTCTTTACTAATCTTACTCTTGGACAGAATTTTTCGAAAGCTTTCGATGTGAAATTCACTAATAAAAATGGCAAAAATAATATGTATGGTCTACATCTTGGGGTGTTTCGACTATCTATGGTAGCTATTTTTGGTTAAATTATAGAATTGAAAATATTTCTTATTATGATTCTACGGGTATGATTGTGTTTCAATTGGCAGCAATTTTAACAATATATTCGAAACCACAAATGTCACTCCCATTAAGTCTGGTAGTTCTGTCTCATATTTTATTGTAGAATAATTTCGGAAACCTTGCATTTCATTAAACATATCATCTGTTCCTGAACGCTTGTCATAACATTTCTTATGTGGCTTCAGTTCGGCATGTAATGGAATAGACACTTGAGTAGACAATTCACACAATTCAATTGTGAAAGAAAAAACAAAATCACTAAGAATGGTTTCATTTACTTCTGCCTGTATGGCTACTTCATTTTTCGAAATAACACTTGTTGAGCATTTGCCTTCCATAAAACTTAAATTTTCACCTTTTCTTCTTCTTCTTTATGCGTCTCTTTCGTACCTTCTGGAGCTAGTTGAGATGAGGCAGTCTTTTTCTTGTAAGCTTATATAAAAATACTGGGAACGGTGTGCTAGTTTTGGGGGTTTTCTGATCTCGTTCCCAATAAAATGAATACCGCAAATTCTTGCTGCGGGTGTTGGTTTCCAAGGTGAACCATCAGCACTTGAAATCAAGAATTAAATATCGATATGAATACATTTAAAAATAAGTATATTATTATTTATTGTTGCTAATATTATACATAATACCCATATATATGTAAAGAACTCAGTAATTATGTACTTTTTGAAATTTAAATGATAAATTCCTGTTGTTGTTAACTTAATGGTTATTTATAAACATAATACTATATACATTCTATTTCTTATATCAGGCCTAGTATATAATAATACTATAGGTATGATTACAAGCAGTGTAGCCTTATTTACTTTCGTCTGCGTACTGCTTGGATCCACAATTAGCATCGTTGCGCCTGAGTTTTCTGTTTTGGGAATGAATAAAAACAATATCGGTTGGTGTGTTCCCATAAGCATTACTACACTAAAGAACACAACAATTTGCATTACCTTTCCGCTTTTTACGATCATCCATATTTCTAATCATTTAACCTGAGATGTTAAGTATATGCATACGCTTCAAGCATAACTCTATCGCTGCTGTCCCGCAGTTAGTAACAACAGTTGCCACCAGAGGTGCTTGCACGGTGCCTAAACGATTCTTGCAAAATTATCTTTAATTTTCTTTGTAAGATTTTCTAATATTCTTATATCACCGATCAGAGAAAAATTCTTGATTTAAGATTGGTTTTATTGTTATTTGTAGCCATTAATTAATATTACAATATTAATTTAATTATTTTAATTTTTATTATCTACAGTAATCTCACGATTAATTGATTTTTCTAGAGAAATTTAAAACTCGAGTGACTTTTGACTATTACACGATTAGAAGAAAGTATATAAAGATTAGAAGAAATAAAGTACTCTAATGCAATAAAATATTAATTAAATTACTAAAATTCTATTTCACTAATGTTAGCTTCACCAAAACGTTGTAACGGAGCCGCCATTTCCAGTTGACTGTCTATACTGTAAACAAATGACGATCGAAAAGCATGTTTTATAGTAATAATAATAATAATAATAATAATAATAATAATAATAATAATAATAATAATCCGTGGCGCTACAGCCCACGAAGGGCCAAGACCGACCAGCCGGCTGCTGGCCTCACGGCCACATGCCGAAGCAGAGGTGGACGATCATCCAACCAGAATGGAGGTATCGTGTGGTTAGCACGATGAGCCCCACCAGCCGTTGTAGCTGCTTTGCGTAACCGGATTTCGCTACCTATCGTTGCTCCCCAAGTGCATCACGATGCTGGGTGGGCACCGGTCCCATACACTGGCCGAAATTTCATGAGAAAATTTCTTTCCCCATGAGGACTCGAACCAACGCGCATTCCGTAACGCGAGTCCCAGGTAGGATGCCTTAGACCACGACGCCACGGCGCGGGACATGTTTTATAGCACCGTAAAGAATTTCCAGCTTGAACTGGTGGGAAACAAAGAAACAAATAGTAGGGAGGTGATAAAAACAGAAGAAAGTATATAAAAAATTAGAAGAAATAAAGTACTCTAATACAATAAAATAGATATTAATCGACTAACCATTGACTTACTAAAATTCTATTTCATTAATGTTACCTTCACCAAAATGTTTGAACGGAGCCGCCATTTTCAGTCGACTATTTATGCGAGAAACAAATGACGATCGCAAAGCATGTTTTATAGTACCGTAAAGAATTTCCAGTTTGAAATAATGGCAAACAAAGAAACAAATGCTCGGGAAGTGATAAAAAGAAACAAATGCTAGGGAAGTGACAAAATTAAACAAATGCTAGGGAAGCGATAAAATTGTGCGATAAGCAGCCATGATTATTTGTAAGACGTACATTGGTACCGTTTTATTGGTCAAAAAGTAGTATAACGTAGTAAAAGTGTAATAGCCGTTGTAAATATTGTATTAAAATTTTAATACTGTATTATTTTTGTGTCATTTCTACTGTGCTCTTACTGGTTTATGACTGTCTTTTTATTTTATTGGGTTATTTTACACCGCTGTATCAACATCTAGGTTATTTAGCGTCTGAATGAAATAAAGGTGATAATGCCGGTGAAATGAGTCCGGGGTCCAGCACCGAAAGTTACCCAGCATTTGCTCGGATTGGGTTGAGGGAAAACCCCGGAAAAAAACCTCAACCAGGTAACTTGCCTCAACCGGGATTATGGCTGTTGGCCAGCATATTAATATTATAATAAACAAATGAATTATTAATTTATTATTATTCCTGTTGCCATTATTATTTCTATTATTAATAATTGTTATTTTTTACTCGAGGGGTTTAACTTTTACGGCGGCCCACATCATTCTTGATTCGTCCCTATTGGCCCAATTCGCTTGTACTCTACGCAAACAGATCTACACGGTTTCTATCTCCCTATTATGCTGAGCTGTGCTTTCGTAGATTTCTCTTCCATCCATCATAAAAACTAGGAAGACGTTTTGCAATAGACTTTCAAACCTACTGATAGCCCAATTTGTTCATATCGCTGAACCGGCTCGCGGATATTAATAACCCGTCGTTTACCCGCTCCAATGCACATCTGTAAAGGTCTGTTGCAGTTGTTAGGCTTCCAGACAGCCACCTGTGGACCCGTATTTCATTCAAGTAAAACAGGGTGCTAATAAATTACCAAGTCTTGGAGAAAGAAATCTGCCATGTTTTTTCTACACCGTGCAATGCCCTTAGCCGGACATGATTTTGTAAAACGAGATTAAAAACATGTACTCGAGTTGGTGACGTGAAGTTCAGATTAGAGTACAGTCGGTTCAAGTGGAAAGTAGGAAGCTAAGCTGAACGTGGACTTCCTGATGACCCGATGTCGTGTCCTGGAAATCCGTGGCATCCAGCCAAATGTGAAACGAAAAGCTACATTACTATACTCCCGTCGCTCTTATTTCCGGCAACCAATCACGTTATAGGTTAGCTACATTTAAACGTGTGATTTGCTGTTGATGACGTTATGCACTTCCTAAAATTCGATAAATACTTAATATAATCGACCGCCATTTTTGTTCTTTCGTTGGCGTTCGCAGAAAGCACACGAGGGCGTTATTTGTCGCTCAATTATTTGTTCAATTACAGAGAGTTTGATTTATTATCATAGGAGCTACGACATGATAATGTTTAACGGAGCGGCTTAATATATTCCTCGTCTGGTAGCTTGGCAACGAAAGAACAAAAATTACGAACGATACTACCTACCTAGACTTTATAGAGCCTTCACTTCCTAAGATGTAAGCAAAGAGGAGGAGTCACGCCGGAAATTACAGCGACGCGACTATAGATCGTCAGTTTTTCTTGTCTAGGGCCCTGGGTTCAATCTCGGATTAAAGTTGTGATGAAAAAAGGAGTTATATCTCGAGAAAAAATTGAATATAGTCAATAGGAACAAATTATGGAAACTAGCATTTCTTAACATTTAATTATAACACTAAGAAGTATTATTATTATTATTATTATTATTATTATTATTATTATTATTATTATTTAGTCTAGAAGCGTGTTCACTACAGGTAAGAACCTACTGCATCTCTTGCTGGGTAATAAGAATCCTGTATATACAAAATAGGATTTTAGTAAACAATTTGTTACCCTTTGCAGAAGACCAGACTCTCGTCTCTAGTTCCGATGTCAAACTGCTTAAACATCTCAACGAACAAAAAATCTATATATATAATTTGAACTGGTAATGGAAATTACGGGAAAACGGCTGAACGGATTTTAATGAGTGACCCCTCATTTTCATGCCTGGCATCCAAACTTTTTCGGAAAAGTAGTAGTTTTCAGTGAAATATCAATTTTCCTACTTAATTTTCCTATTTTCCAAAATCCATCTGTTGTCAGTTTTGAGAACTAATTTTATTCAATCACGGCCGACTTGATGGAATTTCAGAACAAAACACACACTACAATAAACAATAGGCTATTACACGAAGGCCATGACCTGCAGGATTGCCGACATATTTAGAGCTCAATTCAATTTGTTATTAAAAACTGATTCTGCAGTGTATAATTTTCTGAGTACAGCTGTGTATTGGATATTCAAATCTACGGAACTTGAGGTGGTTTGATGACATTATTATCATTATAAATTAAGTATTATTATAGTTAATATCATGATGCGCCTATTTTTCATTAATTGTACATAATATTGATGCTATATTGATGACATGAAAGTGAAACGTTTTGTGGTTATGTAAGTAAATGTAGAGAATATCTTAATTTAGATCTTCATTTCTATAATTTACTGAGTGGCTGCTATATATAACTACAAAACTTAAGATAATAATATTGTTATTAAAAATAAAATATTTTTATACTTATTAACCCAGTGGGGTTGGGCCTTTTCACATACTTAATGGCGGTGTAGTGTAGATATTGATATGTGTCATTGTCTTCAATACTGGCTCGAGAGAGCGCAAAAATTATAGTTCCTAAGGAAAGATCAAAAGGTATTACTTACTGATAAAATAAGAGGCCTAGAAAATTTTGTAGTCTCCAGATAATTTCAACAAGATCTCTTAGTAGGATAAAATGATTTTAAGCTCTACATTTAAAGTTCTACATGCAGCAGCTATACGAAAATGCTATTGTTCGAAAGCTTAGCAAACCTGACATTTTTTTTAACTTTTGCCTACAATCCACAATGACCTGAAATAGCTACTGCTATCGTCCTGACATTGATACTTGCGTTTTCGCCTTGAAACTCAAAAACTGAAGTTGGATAGATTCAAGAAAAAGTATTTTGCCTAAAAAAATCCATTCAGAGGGAGTATGTTTCATTATTATGGAAGCAAATAACTATCAAAAAGACAAGTATTCTTCATTGAAAATAAATCTGAAAAATTTTTATTTGAACGTCTAACGAACTTAGTTTGCAGCAGAATTTGCTGCACAAGCCACTAGTATGTACATATTTCTGTACTATTTATTTATTAATGCATTTATGTACTTACGTATTCACTTATATACATTCATTCATCTAGTTATTTGGTTATTTAGTTATTTTTTAGTTGTATGGTTATTTATTTGTTGTTTCTTTGTTTACTTATTTACTTAATTTATTAATTTATTTATTTACTTAATTTAATAATTTATTTATTAACTTAATTTATTTATTTATTTACTTAATTTATCAATTTATTTATTTATTTACTTAACTGATTAATTTATTTATTTACTTTAAATGATTAATCTCTTTATTTATTTATTTACTTAATTTATTAATTTATTTATTTACATAATTTATTAATTTATTTATTAACTTAATTTATTAATTTATTTATTAACTTAATTTATTAATTTATTTATTTACTAATTTATTAATTTATTTATTAACTTAACTGACTAATTTATTTATTTACTTAAATGATTAATCTCTTTATTTATTTATTTATTTACTTAATTGATTAATCTATTTATTTATTTACTTAATTGTTTAATTAATTAATTTATTAATTTAAATGATTAATTAATTTATTTAATCTATTAATTAATTTATTTACTTAAATGTTCATTTATTTATTTAAATTGATTAATGTCTTTATTTTTATTTTAATTTACTTAATTGATTAATTATTTATTTATTTACTTAATTGATTAATTAATTAATTAACTTAATTGATTAATTAATTAATTTACTTCATCGATTAATTAATTTATTTACTTAATTGTTTATTTATTTACTTAATTGATTAATCTCTCTATTTACTTAATTGATTAATCTATTCATTTATTTACTTAATTAATTAATCTATTTAGTTATTTATGTATGTATTTATTTATTTATTTACGTATTTTCTTACTTGCTTATTCATTTATTCATGTATTCATTCATTCATTCATCCATTCATTCATTCATTCATTCATTTATTTACTTAATCTGGTGGAATTAAGAACATCAGGCCTTCTCTACGACACCATTATGATACAAATATAAAGAAGCCAATGCAGAGAGGAGTAATAAAACAAAGGAATAAAACTAAAAATACAAGAACAACAAAAAACAAATTCAATTGAGGGAAACAAAGAAAAATATACAAAGCTAAAATCAGAACATATACAAAAAGCACTAACATAAAACGGTGTGATCCGTTTGAGAAGACATCAAATAAAATTACTATAAAATTTATAATGGGGGGTTCTGTAGAACTCATTTCAGTTCCAATGTGGTACTGAAGCATGGGAGTTTTGTATCATCATTCTTACCGCATATAAAACAAAAGAAGTTACTCAGCAACGACCGAATAAACAAAATGCTGTTTACTGCATAACGACGAGCGAAATGTATGTTGTGGTTTGCTAAATTTGAAAGCGTAACTTCTGTTCAACGGCGGTTTAAACGAGAGTACAGTGTTCCGAGGGCTCCGAGTTACAAGTCGATAATGTTATGGTTTCACACGTTTGAAAGAACTGGGTCTGTTAATAAGCCACATGCTGTTGGACATAAGGGTGTTCCTGAAACTGAAGCTGCTGTCTTATGAAACATTTTACTGTGCATTCTGTGCTGTATTTGAAATCAGCAACAGGAAAACGACATGGTTATCGTGTTCCAACAGAATGGTGCACCACCTCATTGGCCAACAGACGTCCTAGATTACTTGGATGACAGATTTAGTAAAATTGGTGTAATCGAAGAGGAACAATTATGTGGCCTCCAAATTCCCCTGACCTGATACCATTTATTTATTTATTTATTTATTTACTTATTTAGGCTACTTATTTATTTATTTATATACACATATTTATTTATTTATTCATTTATTTATTTATTTATTTATTTATTTATTTATTTATTTATTTATTTATTTATTTATTTTATTATTGAATATAACAGGCAAAGCCCAATTACAATGATCACGACTAACAAATTAATTTATAAAACATAAACAAGGAAAAGAAAACACACACTTATTAAAAACTGAAACAAAATAGAAAAAAGAAAGAAAGATAGAGAAATTGAAATAAGGTATGAAAGTAGCTTCAAATTAACTAACAACAATATCCTGTAAAATATGATAACAAATAATTCTGAATCTAGAGAAATTCATATTGAAAATATCAATATACGGATGAGGATGTAATTTATTGTATAACTGTTACATTGGGAAAACTGGGGAACTTTTGCTGGATTCAGTATTTGCCCTTGGTATGTAAAATAAATTTCGAAATTTCATATTAAGCTTAGGTGCATATGTTATATAATAAAATAAACCAACACAGTCCAATTTATTGTTAATAATTTTATAAAGAAAGTTTAAAGACTGACAATTTCGTCTAATTTGCAAACTAGTCATTCGATTTCTTTCTCTGGGGTTTTGTGAAGAATAATGTGTATGCACAGCGACTCAGAGATATTCATGATCTCAGAGCAAAGATTTTCTCAGCTTTCGAGAAAGTTACCCCTGAGATGTTAGACCACACACGGGAGGAATTAACCCCAAGATATGAACTGTGTCGTATTCGCAATGGTGGGCACGTTGAAGTCTAATTTGGACAAAAATTCCATTTTACTGGAATGCATGTACAAATTATTTAACAGTAAATAGCAACAGTCCTTATTTTATCACGTTTCTATTTTATGTCTTCCCAAACAGATCACCCTGTATATTCAGTGACTGAAGTATATAACTAAACATATTGGTGAATATTGGTTATGAACATTTTAAATTGTGATTGTTCTTTATCATACAGGCTCTGGGTTTTGTAATCTATGTTATTTTATTGCTTATATTAATTGTTTAGTTTGTCTTCTTTTTCTTCTTTCTGCTTAAGTACGTGCGGCATTGAACTCCCAACCACGAGCGTTGCTCATACGGGGTAAATCGTTTATTTACATTCCTGTTTTATGTATATAATAGTTTTTAATGTGTACTTTTATTTTAATATAAAAGTAAGTAACTGTACAAATTTCATGAGAAACAAAACTGTAACAATTTCGAAACATTTACAATAAAGTTAAAGGGAAAGGATGGTATTTTTTAAACTTTTTTTCTATTTGGTGTAAAATATTAATTTTTTGTATGTAGAGAGCTCATAGCTGTGGCAACTCAACCAAATAAAATTATTTTGAAAAAAAGATATTTGGGGGACTCAAATTTGGAAAAAATATACCCAATCCAGGATTGTACTAAATCCGACATATTTAAACCGTTTTTAAAGATAGATTCAAACTGTTTTTGCAATGTATTTCCAAAAGCATGTTCTACAAACTGTCTGGAACAGAATTTTGATATTAGTCCCTACGTTTGTAAAATGGACAATTAAAATTTAATAACAATTTTCTGATTTCCTTTCTTGCAAACAAACGGACGTATTTTTAAAATGAAACCTATTAACAAAATTCTGTTACAGAGAAAAGTTTTCTAATAGTCTAAAGAATGTGTGTTCTAAATTTCATGCGTGTATCTTTAATAGTTCAGAAATTATATCCATTTTTGTCTGGCAATGTAGCAAAAAAAAAATGAAGTTACTGGAAACCGATAAATGCGGGAGAGTGATTTAAAAATCTATAGCGCAGGGAGTTTAAAAATGACGTCTCAACATCCGATAAGGGCACAAATACCCACAAAATGTTATGCAATGCATTCCACACATATCAAAGGTTATTTTAAAGAAAAAATGTTTTTTTTTTTTAATTTAATTTACCGGAAACAACAATAAAAGAGGGCGAGTGATTTAAAAATCTATAACGCAGGAAGTTTAAAAATGGAGACTCAACATCCGATAAGGGCAGAAATACCCACAAAATGTCATACAATGCATTTCACACATATCAAAGGGACCGATAAAAGCGGGCGCGTGGTTTAAAAATCTTTAGCGCAGGAAGTTTAAAATTTACGTCTCAACATCCGATAAGGGCACGAATACCCACAAAATGTTATAAATTTATTCCGCACATATCAAAGGGTATTTTAAAGAAAAAAATTTTGAAAATTTAATTTACCGGAAACAACAATAAAAGTGGGCGAGTGATTTAAAAATCCATAACGCAGGAAGTTTAAAAATGGCAACTCAACATCCGATAAGGGCACAAATACCCACAAAATGTTATGCTATGCATTCACACATATCAAAGAGTATTTTAAAGAAAAATGTTTTTTTTTAATTAAATTTACCGAAACAACAATAAAAGTGGGCGCGTGGTTTAAAAATCTATAACGCAGGAAGTTTAAAAATGGAAGACTCAACATCCGATAAGGGCACAAATACCCACAAAATGTTATGCTATGCATTCCACACATATCAAAGAGTATTTTAAAGAAAAAAAAATTGGAAATTTAATTTACCGATAAAAGTGGGCGCGTGGTTTAAAAATCCATAGCGCAGGAAGTTTAAAAATTTACGTCTCAACATTCGATAAGGGCACAAATACCCACAAAATGTTATGCTATGCATTCCACACATATCACAGAGTGTTTTAAAGAATTTTTTTGTTGAAAATTTACTGATTTTTTACCAAAAAATACCATCCTCTCCCCTTAAATTCCTGTTTTATGCATATAATAGTTTTTAATGTATCTTTTTTATTTTAATGTAAAAGTAAGTAACTGTACAAATTTCAAGAGAAACAAAACTGTAACAATTTCGAAACATTTACAGTAAAGTTAAAATATTCAGTTAACTGCATTGTACTCTTCTCAGTTACGGGATTTCTTAAAAAAATGATACTTCAGAATCCATCAATTTCCATTAAAATTTGCATCCATGTAGGACTATCTTGGATTCAGATATAATCGCGACAACCGTTGTACTAGTCTCACTGAACGAAAGGCGTTTTCAAATGTTGAACTTAACGTAGGTACGGATAGGAGGAGAGATATAGACGACTGTTCTCAGTTTCTGAATGCAGTTCCAGTGGCAACAACTCTGGTGAAATATGTCTTGAAACAAAACCATCTTCAGGCGCGTACTCCACATGTTTCAGAAATAACGGTAAGAGATCGCCACGGTTATTTCGACATCGGCCCGCTCGGCAAATGAGCTGCAATTTATTTTCACAGCCGGTGGCTAATCATTTCATATCGCAGGTTCAACATAAACAAAAATCACCTGGATGTAATTCGTATTCAGAGATAAATTACAGGGTTTTTGCGCCCTGCGACTTCTTTCTTTGGGACCATTTGAAGGCGTTTTTGCTACTAATGTCGATCCATAAATTGGACAATTAAGAGATCGATCTCGTTTAAGAAATCTTGGCCAGCACCAAGAACTTCATTACGGCGAACATCTCGTGGTAAATTTTAATGAGTTTATTAAAATAAAATCTTGTGATAATGTTTTTTTAAACTCTGAACATTACCTAAACTCATTTTCGCTTTATATGTTGATAATTCCGTATAGGCCAGTTTTGTCTGATGCTCTTCCAATTCACTGCATGAAACAAGGAGATGCACTATCACCTTTACTTTGTAACTTTGCTCTTGCCTTTAGGAAAGTCCAGGATAACAGTTTTTTGAACGCACCCTGTACTAGTCTATGCAGATGACGTTTTACGAATATTTAGAAAAATCTACAAACGATTAGGCAGACGTGCTCAGTTTCACTTCCCATGGCAGAAAATAAAGAAATAGGTTTGAAAAATCAAAAAGACAAATCATCATGATTATTTCGTCTCGTGACGATGAATATTGTACGAAATGCTCGGAATATAAGCTGCAATTTATCTTTTGAAGAGCCGGAAAAATCAAATCATATCTTATTCAACTAAACATAAAATGATACTGGCAGGAAATTAAACATAAATTATGGGAAATGTTTTGTTATTGTGATCATCAGTGGTTTCAGGCTTAATATAATGTCGACTATTGATAAGATGTTTTGTATTAGACAAATATTGAAGAAAATGGGCCAGTATAAGGGTACAGAACTTCAGTTATTCATAGATTTAAAAAAGGTATATTTTTAAGAGAGTTTATTAAAAAAATCTTATTGAATTTTATATTCCCAAGAAACTAGTTCCATTAATTAAAATTTCTCAGTTTAACTTACAACAAGTTCCGTATATGCCAGTTTCTATCTGATGCTTTTCAATTCACTGCGGGCTAAAGCAGGAGATGCACTATCACCTTTACTTTTAACTTTGCTCTAGAATATGCCATTAGGAAAGTTCAGGATAACAGACAGGGTTTGGAATTGAACGGGTTACATCAGCTGCTTGTCTATGCAGATGATGTGAATATGTGAAGAGAAAATCCACAAACAATTATTGAAAAAACGGAAATTTTACTTGGAGCAAGTAAAGTGATAGATTTGGAAATAAATCCCGAAAACACAAAGTATATGATTATGTCTTGTGACCAGAATATAGTACGAAATGGAAATATAACAATTGAAAATTTATCCCTTCAAGAGATGGAAAAAATTAAAATATCTTGGAGAAATAGTAACAAATATAAATGATACTCTGGAGGAAATTGAACATAGAATAAATATGGGAAATGCCTGCTATTATTCGGTTGAGAAGCTTTTGTCATCCAGTTTGCTCTAAAAAAAACTGAAAGTTAGAAGTTATAGAACAGTTATATTACCGGTTGTTCTGTATGGTTTTGAAACTTGGACTTTCATTTTGAGAGGAACAGAGATTAAGTGTATTTGAGAATAAGGTGCTTAGGAAAATATTTGGTACTAAGAGGTATGAAGTTACAGGAGAATGGAGAAAGTTACACAACGCATTGTATTTTTCGCATGACATAATTAGGAACATTAAATCCAAACGTTTGAGATAGGCAGGTCAAGTAGCACGTATGAGCGAGACCAGAAATGCATATAGAGTGTTAGTTGGGTGGCCTGAGGGAAGAAGACCTTTGTGGAGGCCGAGACGTAGACGGAAGGATAATATACAAATGGATTTGAAGGTGGTAGGATATGATATAAATATGGTACTGTCTTTGAAAAAAAAATTCAAACATTTTGCTCAAAAATTGAGCGACACATTTCATTTTGAAATATGGAAATTTGTCCGAATATTTTTGTTAATGACTCAGAAACTAATTGACTCACAGAAATGAAACTTCACCACCTCATTACCTATCACACTGTGATTATGTGTACAAAAAAATTAAGGACGTAGCTTGAAAAATGTAGAAATTAGAAATTTCACCCATCACCCATCTTAATTTATGCGGTTATGGTGGGTCAATTATTTGGCCTTCAAATCGCCCAGATTGACATCGCCCTATTTCTTTGTTCGAGGATCTGTAAGGAATGATGTCTTTGCATAGGAAGCCAAGGTATTGACGATCTCAAAGCAAAGATTATCTCATTTCTCGAACAAATTACCATGAGGCCATACTGGGGAGGAATTAGCTTCATGATGTGAATTATATTATGTAGGCCTACACAATGGTGGACGCATTGCAATATTATTGTTGATGTTTAGTCAATTGTCCGAAGATGGGTAAAGTGATACCAAGAAGGCACCACTTATGAGGCAACTAGGCCAGGTGATAATGGGGTAGGGTGTCCAGTTCCTTTCCCCTTCAATTGCATACATTGCCGACTAGCTGCATATTGCACTAGTATAATGTAATTATAACTCCCATCCTTCTGAAATGTATTTACGTATTACTGAAAAATAAGTGGTAACCATTCTCATATTACAGGGTTTCTATTATATGTCTTCCCAAACGGATCAAGGAATTAGCTTTACGATGTGAATTATATCACAGTCTACTACAAGGACATCATTTTAATTTTACTTCAATTTTTATTGTACCTGAGTTTTTGAATGTACTTCACTCCCACCCCTTCTACTAAGGAAGTTCCAACTCCACACAGAACCAAGACCGCAGATAGTAATCAGTACTGAGTTACTGGGTGTAGTACGTTCCAGAAATATGTTCGCGTTTTCCAGTGGCGAAAGAGCTTTTAATATTGAATCATGTTTTCGCACAGGTACTGTCCGTTTGCCTACGTCGCATCCCGATTTCCCCCACCTGCTTCTGCTCGCCCCTCTGTAAAAGCTGGACTGTCTTAGCTCTTTTCTGAAAACATTAATTTCTCTTAGGAATTGGACGTTTACGTAATATTATACAGCTGTTTAATTTAACTTAAATAAAAGGGCCTCTTTAAGTAATTAACTGTCACGTGATTTCCTCCCTTTCTACAATCCTGCGGCATAACCACTTGGACGGACAGTAGATAGCATGTCTGAGTAATTTTATATTTTCGGGTCGGGCAGAAGTGAAGATTGAATTCACAGTACGTAGAGTACAGAATTATTTCAACATGAGTTACTAGTACGAAGGACGAAACTGGCAATTGGAATTAGATGCAATAGTCTATAGTGCGATAATATGCACAAAAGAACTGAAGCCTGTATCGAAATGAACGGCCACCATTTTCAAAATTGTGTTTAAATATTCATATTATGATTATTTTTCAATTTAACTTTTTCTCTATATTGTACGCTAATGTGCTGTAGACAGTATACACTGCATAATGAATACGTTCGCATGGATAACTCACTTCGTGAGTAAAAACACTTATTCTTAATACAGTACTGTACTTTGATTAAAAAAACCTAATGAAAATTATCAAACTCAAAATCGCGATATTTCCTAGTTTACGTAAATGGATTAACTACTTTTCTTCCATCCTATACCTAGTAGAGTGATTTGTGTTTTACGCCAGTATCATCGAACTCCAGTCTTGGAGGGGGGAGCAAGCGGTGTTTCCGGTTCTCTAAAGGTATAGACAGATTAATATTAAAAATGTTAGTAAAAATAAAATGATGTCCCTGTATATACAGTCACGAAGCTTGAGTTTTGAGGGTGCTAGAAACAATAGACTGTGACGGTACTATTTTGCATTGCCTGTGATATTAGCGATCCCAGTGGTGAGCAACTATCTAATGTTTGCATATTTACTACGTATTGAGCTTCGCGACTATATATGGTAGACTGTGAGTATATTATGTACACAATGGTGATGTCCACACCTGTGGAGTAACGGTCAGCGCGTCTGGCCGCGAAACCAGGTGGTCCGGGTTCGAATCCCGGTCGGGTTGAGGTTTTTTGGGGGTTTTACCTCAACCCAAAACGAGCAAATGCTGGGTAACTTTCGGTGCTGGACCCCGGACTCATTTCACCGGCATATTACCTTCATTTCATTCAGACGCTAAATAACTTATATGTTGATACAACGTCGTAAAATAACTCAATAAAATAAAAAACAATGGTGGGCGCGCTGCAGTATTGTTGTTGTTGTTTAGTCAATTATCCGAAGATGGGTAAAGTGATACCAAGAAGGCACCACTTATGAGGCAAATAGGCCAGGTGATATTTGTGTAGGGTGGCCAGTTCCTTTCCCCCTCCATTGCGTACAATGCCGACTAGCTGCATATTACACTAGTATAATGTAGTTATAACTCCCATCCTTCTGAAATGTATTAATGAAAAATTAGTAGTAACCATTCTCATGTTACAGCGTTTTTATTTTATGTCTTCCCAAACGGATCACCCTGTATTTCATCGTCGTTGGAAGGAGTCCATTCAATCCGCTCTTACACAAACCAGGTACACTGTAATCCCTACTAGGCTATAATATTTACATTTAAATTTCGTGGTAGGACGGACCAAAAAGACCAAATTTTCATACAAAGAACGTACAAATGAAATGAATACTTTCCCACTGAATCAGTCTTGAGAAAAGCAACCGCAGAGAAATTCACACGCAGAGTGGAGCGTGATTAACATTCTAGGCACACATGCTAATGAGCCACAACGAACACATTGTGGAGGAGCAGATTGTCTACCTCGCAGGCAACACGACGGATCTGAATTCCACAAGACGAGTTGTATCAAATATGCGGCCTGCTCTCCCTTGATATAAACCTGCCCTCCAACTACAGGGTGAACAAAAGCGTAAGTGTTTTTCAGACAACGGTCACTTCTATTCTTTTGTTATTTCTCTTTCTCTTCCCTGTTTCTATCAGTAGTTTCGTCTCTTCCTTCTTACCGATCTTCTTTTCCCCTTTCAATCTCTTCATTTTCTTGCCTCATCCTTCACAATTTCTCCCTATTCTCATGTATTTTTCCTTGCATATTAGTTACGGTCTCCATATACAATTCGTTCGTCTTAATTAATTAATTAATTAAAGTAGCAAAACATGTCAAGAATTTTGAAAATAACATTATGATAATAAATTATATGTTAAAGTTTTTGTGATTAAAAAAATGCTTTTCTTAGTAAATTTGTGTTTTATTGCTGCTGTTTCCATTAATTTATAAATTAGTAGTCTGACCCAATATTTTGGGTTTGCTTTGCGACACAGAATAGCTCACAATAAAATTTAAAATGAAAAATTATATAAACAGGTTTCAGACAAAAGAGATTAAGACATAAGAAAAAAATATAACCTAGTACAGGGACATTTTATTTTTACTAACATTTTTAATATTATATAGGAGAAAAAATGGGAGTATAAGGGTACAGTACATCAGTTATTCATAGATTTAAAAAAGGCGTATGAATCGGTTAAGATAGAAGTTTTATATAATATTCTTATTGAATTTGATATTCCCAAGAAACTAGTTCGATTAATTACAATGTGTCTTAGTGAAACTTACAGCAGAGTCCGTATAGGCCAGTTTCTATCTGATGCTTTTCCAATTCACTGCGGGCTAAAGCAGGGAGATGCACTATCACCTTTAGTTTTTAACTTCGCTCTAGAATATGCCATTAGTAAAGTTCAGGATAACACAGAGGGTTTGGAATTGAACGGGTTACATCAGCTTCTTGTCTATGCGGATGACATGAATATGTTAGGAGAAAATCCACAAACGATTAGGGAAAACACGGAAATTCTAGTTGAAGCAAGTAGGCCTAAAGCGATAGGGTTGGAAGTAAATCCCGAAAAGACTAAGTATATGATTATGTCTCGTGACCAGAATATTGTACGAAATGGAACTATAAAAATTGGAGATTTATCCTTCGAAGAGGTGGAAAAATTCAAATATCTTGGAGTAACAGTAACAAATAAAAATGACACTCGGGAAGAAATTAAACGCAGAATAAATATGGGAAATGCCTGTTATTATTCGATTGAGAAGCTTTTGTCATCTAGTCTGCTGTCAAAAAATCTGAAAGTTAGAATTTGTAAAACAGTTAGCCTATATTACCGGTTGTTCTGTATGGTTGTGAAACTTGGACTCTCACTTTGAGAGAGGAACAGAGATTAAGGGTGTTTGAGAATAAAGTTCTTAGGAAAATATTTGGGGCTAAGAGGGATGAAGTTACAGGAGAGTGGAGAAAGTTACACAACGCAGAGCTGCACGCATTGTATACTTCACCTGACATAATTAGGAACATAAAATCCAGACGTTTGACATGGGCAGGGCATGTAGCACGTATGGGCGAATCCAGAAATGCATATAGAGTATTAGTTGGGAGGCCGGAGGGAAAAAGACCTTTGGAGAGGCCGAGACGTAGATGGGAAGATAATATCAAAATGGATTTGAGTGAGGTGGGATATGATGGTAGAGACTGGATTAATCTTGCTCAGGATAGGGACCAATGGCGGGCTTATGTGAGGGCGGCAATGAACCTCCGGGTTCCTTAAAAGCCAGTAAGTAAGTAAGTAACATTTCTAATATGTATTAACCTGGCTACACTTTTGGATTAACGGTTGAGAACCGGAAACACAGTTTGCTACCCTCTTCCACGACTGGAGTTTGGTGATACTGGCGTAAAATACAAACAAATCACTTTACTAAGTATAGGAGGGAAGAAAAATAGTTCATCCATTTACGTAAACTAGGAAATATCGCGATTTTGAGTTTGATAATTTTCATTAGGTCTTTGTTAGCGATAGTGGTAACCACGGTTAGAGTATCCAGTATTATAAACAGTAAAGATCCCTGCAATGGCATAGGATAATGTTTTCAGAACATGTAATATGCAGCCGTGCCGCACGCTGTAGCTGCCGTGACGGACCGAGCAGACCTAAGAGGCGTGGTTATAAGCACTAGGGAGCTCTCGGTTCAGGACGTGAGACACGGACAGTAGAACCCACCACAATTGTCATTTATTAATCTGTAGACAAACCTCGAGTAACACCGACCTTGACAGACGACAGATTCGGCGACACACAAATACAAGTGGTGCCCTATTTTTCGAGCCAGATAATAATGTAAGTAGAATAAAATTGTATAGTGTGTTGGTGGAATTACGAAGAAACAAAGAGAGAACCCGAGAAAGACTCACAGAACATAGCTTCTTTTTTTCACCATGCCATTGGCGAGAATTGAACTCGGGTCTGCGAACGTCGTGAACCAGCACTTTGTCCACTAAACTATCAATGCGGCTATAATGTAACATTCTTCAAATTAGTTCAGATCCTTCTCTAATTGTCACGTTTATTTGTGGCAATAAATCCTAAGAGTGACTTGCAGTAGAGATTTTATTGGCTACAATTTTATCATCATCCCCAATTCATTTATTAACACTATAAAGTTGTCAATGCCATGCATCGAATACATTCATTACCAGCGAGGAATCGTGTACTGACATCAACACAACTCCACATTCCTCCGATTCCTCATCTTCGTTTTATTTTAATTCTTAATCAGTCGCTGACATCTAACCGAAGATCTGGTACCTCTCACCATCGAAGTGGATGCAGACAACGCTTCTTTGAATCTTCGTCGTTCCACTACACTGGAATGTCGCCATGTCGATTGTGAATAACCATTAATTTTCAGTAATTACGTTTTTTTCATAATCAAATACCAATACCACTCCCTGAATGTTTATTCTTAAAAGTCATTTTCATGTCGTCCTCCCCTTGATCTGTTACATTTTTCTGGTAGTATCCGAAGCGATACATAGGTCACTTTTCCTGTAAAGTAACTGCATAAATCTGTGGCCGGGAGGAAAAAGGTCTTAAGTAAAAATTTTATACTTCTCAGGACAGCAGTAGAAAGATTTAAATTGGTATCAATTATAGAGTTTTTTTAATTAAGAGGTTTTTCCAGGATATTATTTGTTTATATTTTTCTAAAATAGATAATGTTGCTCATTTAACAATTGTCTTGATTATTTCCAAAAATACCCGCACTTAAGCCCTTTTAAAACTACAACCCAAACTGAGCAGAAGGGATCATGTAAACATAAGACCTTTTTCTTGTCAAAATAAAAGAGAAATGTAAATTATTAGGAATCAAAATCTTAATTATAGGATTGTTTAATGTCCTTAAAGTTTTAAAGGGAAGAGGCATTAGTATGTGATAATAATAATAATAATAATAATAATAATAATAATAATAATAATAATAATAATAATAACAATAATAATAATAATAATAATAATAATAATAATAATAATCCGTGGCGCTACAGCCCACAAAGCCGAATCAGGCCACATGCCGAATCAGAGGTGAACGATCATCCAACCAGAATGGAGGTATCGTGCGGTTAGCACAATGAGACTCCCAGCCGTTATAGCTTGTTTGCGTAACCGGATTTCGCTACCTATCGTAGCTCCCCAAGTGCATCACGATGCTGGTTGGGCACCGGTCCCATTCACTGGCCGAAATTTGATGAGAAAATTTCTTCCCCCATGAGGACTCGAACCAGCGCGCATTCCGTAACGCGAGTCCCAGGCAGGATGCCTTAGATCACGACGCACGGCGCGGGACAATAATATGTGATAAAATAGCTAAAATACTGCACTCCAACCGAGTCGAAAGTCTCCAGGGAATGAGACGGAGCGGAGTAATGCTGTGAATGAATGTTGATATCATGAGATGTCATAAGGTCACACACGTGGGTACTCGTATCTTTATTGGCTAGCAAAGCAGAAACAATAACACTGATATACACATTTTTATACTACCCTAGTTACAAAATTAGATCACGGTTAATCTCCTGGTCTTTTAATCCCTCCATACAGGAAATATATGCAGGAGAACACATGATTTTTAAACTGACGTTATAACGTTAATATTATCTATCTACTTCGCTCCAATAGATGCAATAGTAAGCACATTCCTTTCACGGTTAATCTCCTGGTTGGAGAACAGTACAAGTTAGACCTTTTTAATAGAGAAGCATGGAAAGTAAACATGTGATGGTTTGTAAGGAATAAAGTATTAAATATTCTTAAGTCCTTTATTCTGTGTGTTCTCGATTTAAAAAGTACTTAGGCCATTTGGTAACGCTCTATAAATCTAGTCAGGAGTCTTATTTGACTTTAATCGTTTAACCAGATTGTAGAGAATTGTTTCCGCTTTCAGAATATATAAAAATCTCATTTTCACGAAACTCCCTGCCACAGAAATAGGAGTATAACTTGAAAATATTTTACAAATTTCTCTACTATATGAATATTATGTCCCTTGACATTTTCGTCTCTTTTTTTATCTATTTGTCTCTCTCTCTCTTTCTTTCTTCCTCTTTCACTCATTCGCATCACTCTAACCATGCTGTCAGTTTATATTTAGATTATTGCAATACTTCTATTCTATTAGTCCCATTCGAGGGGAAGCACGGGCTGGAGATTGCATCGCATGTACGTCGATCGGGTGGCCATTGTACTACCCGGAAGGGAATAGTGTGCATTCCCTAAGACCCTTTCGCGCTACAAATTCCCCTGCGGGCCGCCTTCGAACTCTCTTACAGCCTACGGAACCCTTTTACCTTTCCGCGTGGTTAATATGTAGAACACGTTCCAAAGTTTGATCTTATTTATTTTATTTCAGCTGGTAGAGATAAGGCCATCAGGCCTTCTCTTCCCCTCTACCAGGGGATTACAACTACAATATTAAGAATACAATTACAAGTATAATTACAATTAATATTAAATTTACGAATACAAATAAAAACCAAAGTACTAAAAGATTAACTGATTAATAAAGCTAGCCAGTTTATTGTAAAAGTTAAAAGAGAGAAATTTTTTATTAATTAAAAAAGTAAACCTACTCTACGCAGTAAGAAAATGCTTAATAAGTTTGATTTTGAACGCTACTAAATTCCGACAGTCTCTGATGTCACTGGGTAGTGGTGAATAGTGGTTGTAGTCCTTCTGGGAATCATTCCTCAGAATTCTATAGTTTTTGTTTTGTAAACAAATATTTTTTAAACTTTTTCTCTTTGAAAGCTATATACATAAACATAGAACGAAAAATATGAATTCTCTGCGTTTGTGTAAACCAAAATGTAAAACCAATGCAGCTTTTTATCATAGCATGAGTCAAGGTCCCAGATTATTAAACAAAGTTTATTCCAATATTATTTTAACCACGAATCCTCTCCAAATTAATAAAAAAATATAAAAATTAGTATTGGATTTATAGTTTGGGTTTAAACATATTAAACACTATTTAATCTGTATTCACTCTCAATTTTTTTTACTTTATTTTTGTTTGTATTGGAATCCCCTGAGAACGAGTCTTACTCATTCAGGAGTGGGCTAGTTTATCATTCACTGTATTTATTAACTCGTATTCATTTCAAACTTACTAGCAATAAATTAAATAAATAAATCTATACTAATAATAAATCTGTAGCCAAAATTTTTCTGGTAATTTTCTATTTTCCAAAAATAATCGGTGTTAACATGTATAATTAACCATCCTGAAACCGAAAATCGTTTTTTTTTTTTTTTGCATGTCTGTCTGTCTGTTTGTCTGGATGTTTGTTACCTTTTCATGCGATAATGGCTGAACCGATTTATATGACAATTGAATATAAATTAAGTTCGTTGTAGCTTAGATTTTAGGCTATGGCATTAAGATACTTTATTTAATCAACACTTTCGCGTCTGCCAACATCTCACAACATAGGGACATTGGTCAAGGTCAGATACAAAGAAAATTAATAATATCAAGTTAGAAATATGGTCGAGCATAAAAAGTCGTATGAAATTCGCCTGTAATGGTAATTAAGAAACTCGTATGAAAATTATGAATTAAATAAATCGAAATATGTCTATTATTATTGATTTTCAAAAAATATTACATAACAAAACTTTCTTTGAAAATAATTTTCGATAAGTTTCATTTTATACAAAATTTTGATAGGACTGATATTTAATGAGATAAACGAGTTTTAAAATTACAATAACAACGCCATCTAAGGCACTGTACTGAAATAAAAACAAATGACTTCGTCTATAAGGGGCCTTGGACAAAATAATCGAAAGCTATTAAACATAGCCTAAGAGAATGTTTCTGTGTTTGTATGAAGTAATATCGGAAGCTAATTAATTGTTTAATTATTATTTCACCGTTGGAAAGTGTAGTTTCTCTAGATGGACATAATTCTACAATGTTATTACAGGAACTTCTGAAACATATAGCAAGTAATATAAAGTTTACACATTAAAACTAAATGATATGTCAATCTTCATTAAAGTATGGTTGCATGTAATAACAATTAAGAAACATGTTAAAGGAATTGTCATTGCACCAAATGATTGCTCTGTGGACCAAAATGATCGCAGTTTAATTATTTAAATACAATTTAAATTAAGTAACATATTAAACGATTTATCCTTCTATCAAACACGAATGTTCCCTGGATAAAATGTCCTATTTTAATTATACGTTATATTTATTTCCAACAGGTGCAACGGAGCGCACGGGTACGGCTAGTAAATAAATAAATAAATAAATAAATAAATAAATAAATAAATAAATAAATAAGTAAATAAATAAGTAAGTATGTATATAAATAAGTAAATAAGTAAGTAAGTAAATACGTAAATAAGTAAATAAATTAATAAATAGATAAATAAATAAATAAATAAATAAATAAATAAATAAATAAATGTAGCTTTCCTATGTGTTGCTGATTTTCCAGTAAACAATACAGGATCTGCCGGCCATCTAAGAATTAACCAGAGCGAGGGCCGTAATAGATAACTCCGAAAGTAGTTGTGAGGAAGCGAATCTTAACCAAATCAGCGTGTGTAGCCGCAATAATTACTGCGTTGTACTGCATTTAACATGTGACAGTTCGATAAGTTATTGGAAAGAAATGAGCTGGGGGTCCTCAACCCCAGCTCCGGCCACATAAATCGTAGAGCCTGACTTCTGAGAAAACACTCGACTACACACGAGGCGTGAGTTCTCGGTATGGGCGGTGTCAAAGATTTCATGCCATTATCTACACAGAATTAAAACGTATCGGCACTCGCTATAACACAAATAATTACAGGGGTTTTCAGAAGCGTCCAGTATCTTGAGTTTTATCTGTACTTGCCTGCCTACTTAATGATTAATCCCGACAAAAATTGTAGGTCTGTGAGCATAACAGCCCTGCTTCTTTGTGGCAATAATCCAGTTGCTACACTTCAGTCCTCAGAGTTATTATATGAAACAGAACTATACCTCGTTCACAGCATCTTTCGAGTGGACGCAAACGCAGCAGTGAGGTATACTGAAAACAGACTCTTCACACTAGGATGGTAAGGACTGTCAAACAAAGAAACGAACAAACGAACCAACGAACGAACGAACGAACGAACAAACAAACAAATAAGTAAGTAAATAAATAAGTAAATAAGTAACTAAGTAAATAAATAAGTAATTAAGTAAATAAATAAGTAACTAAGTAAGTAAATAAATAAGTAAGAAAATGAGTAGCTTAATATCAAAGACGGACATCTGTCATCTCAATAGTTTTGATCTAGAGGCAATTTTTTAATTCACAGTGTTCTTTGTAATATTTAACACAATTTATTTTATAAATATAGTGTTAGAGTTTGCATATGGTTTCACTATAACTGGAAACAGCATGAAAAATTGTATAAAAAACCACAGCTATCTAAATTTCGATTGAGGTCAGATGTCCGTCTTTGATATTAAGCTACTCAAATAAATAAGTAAATAAATAAGTAAGTAACTAAATAAGTAAATAAATAAGTAAATAAGTTAATAAATAAGTACGTAAATAAATAAGTAAGTAAATAAATGAGTAAGCAAATAAATAAGTAAATAAGTAAGCAAACAAATAAGTAAGTAAATAAATACAGTAAGTAAGTAAGTAAATAAGTAAGTAACTAAATAAGTAAATAAATAAATAACTAAATAAATAAGTAAGTAAATAAATAAGTAAATAAATAAGTACATAAATAAGTAAGTAAATAAATAAGTAAGTAAATAAATCAGTAAGTACATAAATAAGAAAATAAATGAGTAAATAAGCAAGTAAATAAATAAGTAAGTACATAAATAATTAACTAAAGAAATAAGTAAATAACTAAAGAAATAAGTAAATAAGTAAGTAAATAAATATGTAAATAAATAAATAAGTAAGTAAATAACTAAGTAAATAAGTAAGTAAATATGTAAATAAATAAATAAGTAAATAAGTAAATAAATAAGTAAATAACTAAGTAAATAAGTAAATAACTAAAAAATAAGTAAGTAAATAACTAAGTAAATAAGTAACTAAGTAAATAAATAAGTAATTAAGTAAATAAATAAGTAACTAAGTAAATAAATAAGGAAGTAAATAAATAAGTAAGTAAATAAGTAAGTAAATAAATAAGTAAGAAAATAAATAAGTAAGTAAATAAATAAGTAAGTAAATAACTAAGTAAATAAGTAAATAAATAAGTAAGTAAATAACTAAGTAAATAACTAAGTAAATAAGTAAGTAAATAAGTAAATAAATAGGTAAGTAAATAACTAAGTAAATAAGTAACTAAGTAAATAAATAAGTAATTAAGTCAATAAATGAGTAACTAAGTAAATAAATAAGTAAGTAAATAAATAAGTAAATAAATAAGTAAATAAATAACTAAGTAAATAAATAACTAAGTAAATAAGTAACTAAGTAAATAAATAATTAAGTAAATAAATAAGTAACTAAGTAAATAAATAAGTAAGTAAATAAGTTAATAAATAAGTACGTAAATAAATAAGTAAGTAAATAAATGAGTAAGCAAATAAATAAGTAAATAAATAAATAAGTAAGCAAATAAATAAGTAAATAAATAAGTAAATAAGTGAGTAAGTAAATAAGTAAGTAAATAAATAAGTAAATAAATAAGTAAGTAAATAAATAAGTACATAAATAAGTAAGTAAATAAATAAGTAAGTAAATAAATCAGTAAGTACATAAATAAGTAACAAGATAAATAAGTAAATAAATAAATAAGTAAGTAAATAAATAAGTAACTAAAGAAATACGTAAATAAGTAAATAAGTAAGTAAATAACTAAGTAAATAAGTAAGTAAATAAGTAAATAAATAAGTAAATAAGTAAATAAATAAGTAAGTAAATAAGTAAATAAATAAGTAAATAAATACATAAATAAGTAAATAAATTAGTGGGAAAGAAATAACACATCTTTGTGTAGAATAAATATGAATTATAAAAAGCTGGACCTTAAAAATTGAAAATTCCTGGATTCTGTGGATACGGTACATGACAGTAAGTCCGCAGCTATACCTTATCCAGTGTTCGCGTGTAACACGAGGAGAGCAGCCTCCAGGTTCATTGCACAGAGCCAGTGTGCTGCTGCGCCCATCCCACTTCATCAACGAGGTGATGAAAGCCAAATAATCACCAGGCGACACTGCGAACCGGTTCCCTGACAGACTGGACAAATTTTCCCACACTGAGGCGATGGGCACACCAATTCAAACCGTTTAAGAATCTTGGTAGAGCAATCACTACTGCTAGAGAAGGAAAAAGACATGGGCATAAAGCAATCGTTAACTAGCGAATATACTTCACATACTTTTCATTAAACATATTCCACACGTATAAGGTAAAGGTTCCAAATATGAGACCCATTTTATTAAACTCTGATATCTACGGAACTAAGAGTTCAAAATAATAACTGAAATGTCTTTACAACTAATAAGTTATTAATCTTTCATATATTTCAGTTCAAAATAACACAAAAAATTAATTTTGAAAGTTATTTGAAAAGAAGTTGAACATTGCAAATCTTAATATTCTAAAGTGCTGCTCCTAATATGAGACCCTTCAATTTTTCGTCTTCTTTACGCACCGAGGACACACAAATGTTTTGTCACTAGCTCCACAGTACTCGTGAGCCCAGCGATAACACACAGTGCACTGTACCCACTGTTCCCCATGCACATCAGCTGAAAACATACTGCCACAAAATAAACACTCTGCGTCGTTGTCTTCACCATCAGAAGAGTCTGAGTATTTTGGGTCAGATTCTTCTTCGCTGGTTTCTTCTTGGTCTGGTCTCGTCGCCTTCTTTTTCTTTCCAATGAACGATCTCCTGGCCGCACCGTTTCCCTTTCCATTTACAGCTCCATCTCCTGATTTCTTCTTTCCTCTGATCTTTGCCTGACTTTCGAGCAGAGAAGCTTTGTATGGAGAGGAGGTAACCACACTTGCAGAACCTCTTCTACTTGATGATGCTGCTGGTTGGATACGTGGTAGAGGTCTGATGTCAGACGGAGACACCCCAGCTTGAGGACACTCTGTAGATTCTACAGCATCATCTGTATCAGGTGGTGTAGTGCCATTTTCTTCTTGAAGTGGTTCATCTCTATGGGCAGGGAAATCCTGATCTCTAAAAATGTTTTTATTTAAAGGATAGAGACCTGTTTTCTGAAAGCATTAACAGATGTTTCCATGGTTGCAGCTCTGTTGTAGGCTGTACAAAATAGTCCTGCGACCACAAATGGAGTGACACCTCTGTCAGGGTGATTTCGCAACCAAGTTTCAATTTCTGCTGCACAGTAGGTCTTCAGAGGCTTCATAAAGCAAACATTGAGGGATTGCATTCGGTGGGAACTATGCGGTGGCAAGCAAATTATGATTATGTGATTTTCCCTAGCCTTGTTGATCAAATCAATGTTCCTCGTATGGGAGTAATGTCCATCAAGCACAAGGAGGACAGGATCTTCAGCAGTTGGTTTAGTGAAGTTAATAAAATGATCAAACCACATTGTAAACAAATCTGCCTGTTTCCACCCGCTAGAATGGCAACCCCAAATGGCCCCAGCTGATGCACCGTCCATTAATTCCATTTTCATATTCTTCCTAGGCCACACAATAAGCGGAGGCACATAGGTTCCCACTGCATTCGATCGTTGTCAGTGCTCCTCTTTCACCAGAAGTCAACGTCGCTTTCTGCTTCTTACCTTTCAGTGCAAAACTTTTTCTGTTTTGTGTTGGACAACGGTAATGTCAGTTTCATCTACGTTGAATAGACGATGCGGCTGACCACTAATTTTGAGAAATTCAGCCTCGTACAAATTAAAGAATGTAGCTACGCTCTCAGGGTTGAAACCCTTCACTCGGGCTTGGGAAATTCCTTGCGGGACCCGAACACACAATTGCGGGTGACGCCTCAGAAAACCTGCTAGCCACTTTTTCCCTGCTGATCCTGTTTTCTCAGAAAAAGGATGCTTAATTCCATTTCTAATAGCCAGCTGGAATGCCATTATTTTTACATCTGTTCTCCTTAACCCATAAAATCTGTTGTCCATCTCCAAACAATATAAATAAAGTTCTCTTTCTAATGTTTCTCCTAATACCGGTTTGCGGCCCAATGAGACATTGACCAAATCGTCAATAGGTTTATTCTTAGCTCTAACATATCTTTCAAGCGTGCCCTTAGGGACACCAAATTGTCTAACTGCCAGTTTGTACCCCAGTTCTCCAGCTCGTACACATTTCGCTGCACGGGTCATTTTTTCCTTATCCCACGTTTTCCTTCTCTTAAGAGTTAGAATCATTCTGCATCTAAAATGAATATTAAATATGTTGAATTAAAATTAAATTATTAATATTTATAATTAAAAATACCTTGTTAAATAATATTAAAAGTATGAGTTTGGAATTTCAACAATGTTATTTACATTTTTATGAGCATTAATGTATTTTATATTATTCATTTGAAACTAAAATTAATATAATAATTATTTCAATTATCATAATTTTAATTGATTGGTGTTAAATTTATATTAATATTTAGTAACTCCGTAAATTTGGTAATGGATTAATTCTAACTTATTATTTCACCAAACAATAAGTAAATATATTTACCAATTTTAACAGTTTGATTAAAATGCAATTAACTTACATTTAATTGTTATAACTGTTTAATATTTATTAAACTCCATGATTTTATTTAAAAAAATACTCTATTTTTATCAACAAACGCAATGCTAATTAAATTTGCATTAATTTTATTAATGTTTCAAAAGCATTTTGAAGACACAAGTTGGCCTGCAAAATTGCACAATAAGGTCTCCTAATATGAGACAGGTCTCATATTTGGGAACCCCTGGTATCTCATAATAGGAGAACCTAGCAGACATTACTAAATAGTTCTCTGGGGATAACGAATATGGTAGAATATTTTTTTCACTGACTAGTTTGTAGAGTATTCTTATATAAATAAAATACCATGCAAGAATTAAGAAATAAACATACCTTTTCTTGAAATAATTACTTGCTAAATGATTCTTCTGAAAAATTTTGCACTAGCTATATTGCAATAACTTCACTCAACACGTGTCAGCAGTCCAGAACTTAATGGCGATTTCACAGATACTCATTCGCATAGAGAACACCTATTTTCATCAAATTCCACCAGAGTACATCACATACTGGACGAAAAAATGAAGGGTCTCATATTAGAGAGGTCTCATAATCGGAGCCTTTACCTTAAGCGTGGTATAAGGCTTTATGCGTTGGACTAACGATAGAGAATGAGAGCTGGTATTTGTTTATGGATTTTACGATGGAAAATCTGTTGCTACTTTCGCTAAATATCAACAACTTTTTCCGAATATGAGAATTTCAGCTCGAAGGACGTTTACCATAGATATCCAAATTTCTCTTCGTTGAGATTCACTTCCTATTTAATCAGCAAACTGAACGTGAAATTCAACAAAATGCGGATGAAGAAGAAACCTTGCAACGTAGTCGTCGTGATCATCATCATCATCATCATCATCATCTACATAGATTTGGCTAATCAGCCTGTTCCGGGGATGTTTAAGAATATCTATTCCAAGGTCTTCCCACTGTTTTTCTCCCTCTAGGATTATACTGAAGAGATTTCTTTGGTCTTTGGCTGTCGTCCATTCTTAGTATGTGTTCTTTTCAGTTGTGTTGGTAGTCATATACAAGGTGCAATCAATAAGTTTCCGGACTACCCTGAATGTAAGTAACACAAAGGACATAGGAAACGGAAAAGTTATCTAGGACCAGGGAAACGCCTGGAATCTATACTAAATGCATCACTTGATAGGGAGTGAAGAAGACTAGCTATAAGGCGTATATGGAAAGATTCCAAGAAAAATCGCAATAGTTCCTTGATATGTTTGCACAAAATCAGTTGTAGAAGCTCATTTCTTAAAGACAATATGACGCTATATAAATCAGGCTTTCAGGTAATAGCTTCCTATGAAGCTGACTTGAATAACTTCAAGGGAAAAATTGTTTCGGGCCCGGACATCGAACCAGAGATCTTTGGCTGAGCGCGCCAAAGCTCCCGACTGAGCTACCCAAGAATTCTACCAGACCAAGGCTCAATTATTCCCTCCACATAAGTCAAAAGGGTTGACAAGACATTAGTGACCCAGCATTGAGTGCACACCAAGCCCTTGGGTAGAACATCATGAATTAATTATTATATACACACAAACAAAGTGTTCTGCCAAATGACAGGTCCTTCACTGCAAACCCAACATTCCCCAATCTTTTCTATTTTCTGCCTTCCTTTGTCTCCGCTTAATGTGCTTAATTATATATTTCCAAGAACACTCCCGAGTACAAACTTTGCTTTTTTTTTGTTTTTGGGAATAAAGTAATTATACGCCTATATTATATAAATTTAAACGGAAACTGAAATGGTTTAGAATTCTTTTAAAAATGGAAGAGCACTGATGACCAACGAAATTATACCAGTGGACATCTCAAGGGATCAGAAGAAGAAGATCATCTCAGTTTGCTTGGAAATATCAACTGAGAACAGCTAAGAAAAATAGAAAAGTGGCAGAATATTTAGCTGAAGATAGGCATCTTTGGTGTTTGGCAACGGAAAGACGGCTTTCAGTTGTATAGATCCGAATAATAACTTCAAATTTTGTAAAAGTGCTGAGTAAATTGTCATTATTATTATTATTATTATTATTAATTATTATTATTATTATTATTATTATTATTATTATTTTATTATTATTATTAAGTTGTTATTATTATTATTAAGTTATTATTATTATTATTATTATTATTATTATTATTATTTTATTATTATTATTATTATTATTATTAAGTTATTATTATTATTATTATTATTATTACTATTATTATTTTATTATTATTATTATTATTATTATTATTATTATTATTATTATTATTATTATTATTATTATTATTCACATCGGGGATTAGGAGATTTGCCTGTTTCGTCCTCACGCTGTTGCGTGTTATCTCCATCTCTTCCTCAGGCGTCCAATGCTTCTTTTTCTCTGTCCTTTGTAGTTATCTATAATAAATGGTATTTTTTCTGCACTCATCCGGTTCATATACTGTATCCAGTCTTCTAGGTATAATCTTCTTATTAATTTATTGTATATTACGTTCTTCCTGTATGTATTCCTTTCGTATGAGATCTCTTCTCGTAGATCCTTTAACTTTCCTCAGAAATCTTATCTCTGCTCCTTGTTTTTTTACTTTTACGTTTTTATTTTAAAATCCAAGACTCGCTGCCATACATCAACGTCGGAATAGCCATTATTTTGTAAAATTTTAGTTTTGTTTCTTTCCTTGTGTTGTTCTGCATTATTATTATTATTATTATTATTATTATTATTATTATTATTATTATTATTATTATTATTATTATTTTTAATGACAAAAAGAGGTATGGAAAATACTCTTGATTAACTACAACACTTCCGATAAATTCCTAATCAGAGAGCATTGGATACTGGTGTTACTTTAGTTGATTACTATTCAATTCGTCTCAAGTATATGATTCTTATATCTAGCTCTTAATTTATAGTACTTTCTTAGGCTATAATTAGTTCTGTTCGCATTTGATGGAAAGACCAATTTACCTCTGAGGCTGATACGTACTGTACATCTATTACCAGGCAGTACATCTCACTTGACGATATGTGTCAGAGGAAGAACAATTGTTTGTACAGTATGCATCTGAAGTCTGATTAGTGTAATATGTTACTAGTCAGCGATATACTCAACGGAGGGGGGAAAGAACTGGCCACCCTACCCCACTATCTCCTGGCCTAGTTGCCTTATAAGTGGTGTCACTTATGAGGTTCAAACCTGTCTTCGGACAGTTAACTAAACAACATCCAACTAATTTTTTTTGTCAGAGTTTAAATCTTACAAATAAACCAAATATATAATTTAATATTATTAACTTATTTTCATAAGTGTTGGATGACAAAGGAGGAGATGGAGCGACCAGTTTAGTTAGCTTCGGAACAGGCCTAAAAGCCTAAACCTTGTGAGGAAGAAGAAGAAGAAGAAGAAGAAGAAGAAGAACTTATTTTCATAAAATCTGAAAAAATCTTGTAACATGTTCTCACAACTATTGCACTAGAAGGAATGATAGTACACAGTACAAGAGGGTAGGCCATCAAAAGAAAACTGAGACGTAGAACTTAAACTGAGAAGGAATCAATCCGTCATCGGAACTAGAATCCGGTGTGGCTTAGTGGATAAAGCGTCAGCACGTAGAGCTGAAAACTCGGGTTCGAGTCCCGGTGTCCGAGAGAATTTTTCTCTGGTCTATCCATCCTTCATCATATGATAGAATAACGTTAAAAGAGAGAAGGTGTAAAACTACTAGAGAAATAAAACAGTGCAAATTTTGGCCCAAGATGTCGTAACAAAATCATACATCAATCGGAACAATCCAACAGAAATTTGTTTCTAACACCTTTGCACTCGTAAGTTTCTTCTTTTCTTTATTCATTCACAAAATTGTAAGATTTACTTTGCACGATGATGCCAATATGATATTAAAAATTAAAGGTTCTATCGGGTGCGGTCTACATTTTTATATCACATTTTCAGAAGGCGACGACTGTGTACGGCCGTATTTTATTCTTCTGAATGTGATGTAGAGTAACTCGCGTGTTACACGAACAGCGCAGCGTGGGCCTGGCGGTTTTTGCTCCCAGGTTCAACGCACAGAGTCACTGATCAAAGCCTATTAGCACTGGGCATTCGCAGTTCCTATGACATCCCTGTCTATCATCAGCAACTCCCTGTATGCACCTGCCAATCAAAACTCATGAACATCGAGTATCATTGTACAGTAATAGAAATGTATTACATTGACCCAACGGCATTCCGCCTAAAATTTCATCGCCCTCGACCGAAATCGAACTCGCACATTTAAGGTGCACGCAGAGCACGTAAGCCCCTGTATCGTAATCAGTAAGACATGAAATTAAGGAACTTTCATAAATAAATTATCTTTATGCTCGACCATGCCGAAATGTAGTAATTATACACCTGGTAGTAGCCCTTTAATGCACCTCATTAAAGTACACCTATTCATTATAATTCAGTTGTTCAGCCAATGAGAAATCACCATTGTACCATTATAAAACCGCAAGTATCGATTATTCTCGGATATGCAATCGAAAAACAATTAGCGAAAAGTCACGGAGGCTGGAAATCCAATACTGTCGCAGAAGGTTATGTTCTGTTACTATAATAATTAACGTTAATTGTAAATAATATTCAAATAAATTCAATTTGTCATCTCGTTTTTCAATAAATTATAAATCAATTTCCAGGTTATATCAAGACTAATCTTCATGTTATTCTCTAGATTATATCAAAGCCAATGACATTCGTGCCTCGGAAAATATCAATAATGTCGCGTCTGAACACATCTCACAATTCAGGTCAGTTCCGCTCCTCACTTACATAACCATAACATGAATACTTATGAATAATTTCAAGTTAGAAATATGGTCGAGCAAAAAAAGTCGTATGAAACTTGCCTATAATGGTAATTAAGACGCTCGTATGAAAATTATGAAAATTGCTTGCGCTCGTTTCATAAACAAACATACTCGCGTCTTAATTACTACCATTATAGGCTCGTTGTATAATGTACGAGGGGCATGCAGAAAGTAAGTTTCCCGATTTTTTCTCCTTGAAAGTAAACGTAATTAGCCGTGTCAATTGCGCATGCGTAACAGATCTATGACGTATCAATCATATGCCAGCCGGACAGGTCCCGCCTGGTGCCAGTAGCGTGGCAGCAGTGGTCCGAAATGGAAGCTCTTATGCCTTCTCCCGCCGCCTGCGAGGTTCGGTCGGTGATAAAGTTCTTTAACGCACAAAGCATTGCGCCAATTGAAATTCATCGGCAGCTCTGTCAGGTCTATGGGCCGAACATCATGAGTAAGCAGATGGTGCGTCGCTGGTGTAGGCAGTTTTCCGAAGGTCGTCAAAGTGTCCCATGATGAAGAGCGCAGTGGTCGACCGTCCTCATCAGTGATGATCGTGTTGAGCTGGTGCGGCAGTGCATCATGGAGAACCGTCGCTTCACGATTACGGAGCTGAGCAGCCATTTTCCACAGATATCGCGATCCTTGTTGCACGAGATTGTCACTAAGCACCTGCTGTTCAAAAAAGTGTGTGCCAGGTGGGTGCCGAAAAACCTGACATCCGAACACAAAATGCAACGTTTAGAGCAGCACTGACATTTCTGCAACGGTATCACGATGACGGCGACGAGTTCCTCGACAGGATCGTCACGGGCGATGAGACTTGGATTTCGCACTTCACCCCGGAAACCAAGCAGCAATCATTGCATTGGCGGCATAGTGGATCTCCGGTCAGGACGAAATTCAAACAGACGCTGTCGGTACGGAAAGTCATGTGCACGGTGTTCTGGGACAGGAAGGGCATTCTGCTCATTGACTTCCTTCCAAGAGGTGAAACAGTGAACGCTGACCGTTACTGTGAAACACTGCGAAAATTGCGACGTGCCATTCAAAACAAGAGGCGTGGAATGCTTACTGCAGGTGTTGTGCTCCTCCATGACAGTGCTCGTCCACATACGGCTCGGCGCACAGCAGTTGTTTTGACGGAATTTGGCTGGGAGTTGTTCGAACATCCACCCTACAGTCCTGATCTTGCTCCCAGCGATTTTCATGTTTTCTTGCACCTCAAGAAATTCCTTCCTCCGGTGAGCGTTTTGGCAACGACGAAGAGCTGAAGACGTCTGTCACACGCTGGTTCCATTCACAGGCGGCAGAGTTCTACGACAGAGGGATACAAAAGTTGATCCCACGATACGACAAGTGTCTCAATTCTGATGGTGGCTATGTTGAAAAATAGCTGAAACATTGCTGTACCTGTTGCCAATAAATGTTTTCCTGAAAGTGTGTTTTTTTTTTAAAAAAAATAGGGAAACTTACTTTCTGTATGCGTCTCGTACTATTAAATGATTAATTATAGAGTATAATGCATAGAGACAAGACAAGAGACACAAATTTGACAAATATCAGCATTAGAATCTAGAAATTCAGTTACATTATAAAATAGAATATAAATTAACCAAAGAAACAGTACAGTTAGGACATGCCCTGTCCATCTCAAACGTCTGGATTTAATGTTACGTAAAGAATACAATGCGTGTAGTTCTGCGTTCCAGAACTTCCTCTATTCTTCTGTAGCTTCATCTCTCTTAGCCCCAAATATTTTCCTAAGCATCTTACATCTTATTCTCGAACACCCTTAACCTCTATTCCTCTCTCAAAGTGAGAGTCCAAGTTTCACAAGAAGAAGAAAGACACTCTTTCAGCTTTCCCAATAACGGGACTGCCTCATTGGACAAACCATAACACAAAGCGTGAAAACAAAAACAGACCACAAAAGAGAAATGTGGGGAACGAACAAGAAAGGGAAATTAAGTACAGGAAGAATAAGAGCGTACATATAACAGGCCTAAACATAATAAACAAACGGATTAGACGTTCAAACAAAAGTTCTTCCTCTTAGGAAACAAAGTACAGGTGGTATTTTAAAATGGCAAGTGATCCTCTGATAGCAGCAAGGGAAACATCACGAATGAAGTCGTTGTTCAGCTGGAACTTCTTGCAGAAACTGACAAAGAGGCGAGGTATTGTGCCCCTAGCGCCAACCATTAGCCCAACTACTTCAATGGAGGTGAGGTGATATTTCTCCAAATAGAATGGAACTGTGGGCTCATAAATCCTGCATTTTTCTGCGTGGACTTCAGCGGGCTGTTGTTCCTGTGCCTCGAACCTGACAGTCGGGTCGATAATATAGGCGGATGTAGAGCCTGGTGGAAGAACCAGTAATATAACTGTTTTATAAATTCCAACTTTCAGTTTTTTTAAAGCAAACTGGATGATAAAAGCTTCTCAACCGAATAATAACAGGCATTTCCCATATTTATTCCGGTTTTAATTTTCTCCCGAGTGTCATTTTTATTATTTGTAAATGTTGCTATAAGGTATTTCAATTTTTCCACCTCTTCAAAGGATAAATTTCCAATTTTCATATTTTCATTTTGTACGTAGTTCTGGTCACGAGACAAACATATAGGCCTACTTTGTTCTTTTCGGGATTTACAGTAGAACTTGGTTATAGCGACCTCGTTTTGTGCGACACCTCGCCTATAACGTCAAATATTCTGTGGTCCCAACTAATTTCCCATAAGACATATGCTTTTCTACCTTGCTTAATACGACAAACGTATATGCGTCTACCTCGCATATAACGTCATTTTCAACCTCAGTTTGGAATAAGATTTTCTAAGAACCAAAGTATTTTGCTGAAATCTGACAAATCCTTTACTGTTCCCTTCTATCGTAGACCTCAGGAATGCAGGCAGATTCCCCACTCCATTGTAACCTGCCCGAATTCATGCGGTATTAATGGTACCTGCATGCGATCAGTTTCGACAGGAAGATTTCACTAAGTGCAAGCATTTTAGCAAAGAAGTGAGTGACACTTTACTTTAGAAGCCATTAGAATTATGAACATTTCTATGAAGCTAGAGGAGGCAGTATGAAGCTAGGGGAGGGAGCAGTGAAATTGCAAATGAAATAATGAACATAGAATTAAATTTAGAAAGTGTATATTGGGCAAGCAGGAGACAACAGAATAAAATGACTGATTACTTCACTCCTCAGTAAATAAGTTTGGTGAGTAATGAACAAACTGTTTCAATACAGAATACTGTATTTATAATTGTACATGTATTTTATTGTGTTCATGGTATGCTTAAAAGTGAATATATAAATCTAAACTAAGCCTAATTATGTTTATTATTTTTCATTTTCCACCTCACTAGATTGATAATGTGAATCTCGGTTACTACGACACTCGTTTATAACAACATAATTTTCAAGGTCCCTTGAATGTCGTTATAACCAAGTTCTACTGTACTTCCAAACCTATCTTCTTACTTGCTTCAAGTAAAATTCCCGTATTTTTCCTAATAGTTTGTGAATTTTCTCCTGACATATTCACGTCATACGCATAGACAAGCAGCTGATATTATTATTATTACTTAAACCAACAAAAACAAATGGCACTGACGGTATTCCAAATTTTATAATTAAAGGATGCTCTAATATATTTATTCCTCTTTTAGCCCACATATTTAATATTAGTTTGAAAAATGGTGAATTTCCCTCACTATGGAAATAAGCTGCAATTATTCCTATATTTAAAAACGGAAAAAGAAATGATGTCAGAAACTACAGACCTATCTCGATCCTAAATAACTTTTCAAAATTTTTGAAACCATTATTCACAGACATATATCGTTTTATGTGAAAAACAAGCTCAATTCTTCACAACATGGATTTAGTAAAACTAAATCCACTGTCACTAACCTGGTCACATACCTAAATGAAATTGTACCAATAATTGAAACGCAGGGACAAACTGATTCAATATATTTTGATTTCAGCAAAGCTTTTGATGTAGTTCCGCACTATATCCTTCTTCATAAGTTAGGAAATATTGGCCTTTCTGTAAGCTACGTAAAGTGGTTCGAAAATTATTTAAGTAATAGAGTTTCATGTGTAAGACTGTTTAATATACACTCTTATTCTTATAATATAAATTGCGGAGTCCCGCAGGGATCTACTTTAGGACCTCTCCTATTTATTATATTCATAGATGATATATGCAAAAGAATAAGTTCTGACTGTTTATTATTTGC
>JAJSOF020000038.1:69361020-69408520 GCA_025594305.2 Periplaneta americana | reverse complement strand
AAAATATTCCGTAATGATATAATCAGGAAAAAAAACTGTTGTTCACATTCGGTTATATTGTAATTCCAGTTTCCGTCATCGCCCTTCATACCTACAAACAGTAAAACAAAACTCTTGTTTAAATAATGTTGTTAAGTATCGTACCATATTATAGGGTACCGTACTTTCGGTAACTCTAAATCTTCACTTGTGCTCAGTCCACACAGATAAATTCAGTTATGCTACACACCATACTTGTGTGAAAATAAACTTCATCTTCTATAGAAAATGCAACATATTTCTGAAACACACTGTACTCGGTAGTGTTTACTTCATTGCTAGCAACAGCGGCGTAAGTTTGTGTGGCTGACGTTAGCGAGGACATTAGTGAAAGGGGTGGGAGTCAAGTACATTCAGAAACGCAGGTACAATAAAAATTGAAGTAAAAATAAAGTGATGTCCCTGTAGTACATATTCCCGGCCAGATGAAATATAAAGCAATTTACTTAAGAAAAGCTATAAAAAATTATTCTACAAATTAAAATTAAAATCATTTTTATTTTCTTGATAAAGCAGAGAGTGCTGCAGCTCCGCAGCTCTTATGGGCGAGCCGCCCCTGTTCATGAACAAATTGAAAGGCTAAAGATTTGTCTTATTCTTATTTCTTTCTGTATGCTATAGTCTTAAAAAGTAAGCCTATTACAGCTGCCTACTATAATGCGTCATCCACAGTAATTAAACACGAAATCTGGAGGCAAATATAAACATGTCTATGTTTTAAGTAGTTTATTTTACGACGCTTTATCAACTGCCATAGTTATCTAGCGTCTGAATGTAGTGAAGGTGAAATGTGTCCAGGGTCAGCGTCGGAAGTTACTCAACATTTGTTCTTAATGAGTTGAGGAATAACCCCGGAAAAAATTCAACCAGGTAACTTGTCCCAATCAGGATTTGAATCCGGGACCGCTCGTTTCACGACCAGACGTGCTATTTAAATACCATTCAAATGCTCAAGATTCAAAATAAATTATCAAGCTGGATTCATTCAAATCTGGACATTCCAGAAGGTTGTGAGTAGACGTTCATATCATTCTCTGGGACCATCCAGACATTCCAGAAGGTTGTAAAGTGTATTCTCAATGAAGAACTTGTCTCACTTGTATCTGTTAGTGCAATCCAAGTCTCTCGAAATTTCTTAAAAATATAATTCCTTCTACAGATGTACTGCATTTGTTTCCCAATTTCGCATTGTTATAAGACAATGGACGAAGTTGTGAGTTTCTAGGTGTTTGATTTCAATTTTCTGATTCATATACTTTCGCCGAAAAAAATTCAGATACTTTGATATTGCCAGATTAACTTTCGCGGAATAATTTATTTGAAAACAACCGACACAATGTTTGATTGGAGACTTTCATGCTGATCAACATGGTACGAGGCTTTTGGAAGCAGTTTTCTTTTTCGTGAACTACAATTATTAAAAAATTAAGCAAATGAACTAATTTAGTATAGACGCGAATAAAAACATCAACTTTCGTCTAGTGAATTCTAACAAAATGAATAATAATAATAATAATAATAATAATAATAATAATAATAATAATAATAATAATAATAATAATAATAAAATTTGAAGTGACTTCATTTGTGAACTATACATACACACCTACAAACATATAATTCATGCATGCATACATACATACATACAAACATACATACATACATACATACATACATACATACACATATTCACACACACCTGGGGAGTAACGGTTATCGCGTCTAGATGTGAAACCGGGTAGCCCGGGTTCGATTCCCGGTCGGGACAAGTTACCTGGTTGAGGTTTCTTCCGGACTTTTCCCTCAACCCAATACGAACAAATGCTGGATAACTTTCGATGCTGGACCCCGGACTCATTTCACCGGCATTATCATCTCCATCTCATTTACACGCTAAATAACCTAAGATGTTGATAAAGCGTCGTAAAGTAACTTACTACTAAAATAAATAAGTACATGCATTTTTGTACAACAGCAAAACAATTATTTTATATCTGCTTAGAATAAGTTGCCACACTGGCTTTTTGTAAATACGATATATTTATTTTTTTTTTACTACAGAGCTACATGATAATATGGCGGTGAGGGAATATATGTTCAGTGATGTAAAATAATATCACAATTCTTAAATAAAGTGTGTTCCGCTACAAATATTTCCACCACAAATATCTCACAACCGATATCTGAGTGTGTCTTTGGAAATCTAATCAAACTGTGATTGTTGGCAGAAACTCTTCGCAAATACCCGCCTGTGCAGACGTTGACTCGAGAATGCACCAAAACCACCAAGTTAAGTGGAACCAACGCAGTGATGAAGAAGGGGATGCAGGCGCTTATTTCCATCATGGGCTTGCACCACGACCCCAAGTACTACCCCAACCCCGAGAAGTTCGACCCTGAGAGATTCAGCGAAGAGGAAAAGAGCAAGAGACCACACTTCAGCTACCTGCCCTTCGGCGAGGGACCCAGGCTGTGCATCGGTGAGTGTTGAAGTCTTTATGAGGGCTGGAAAGTACAATCATGTGTTAGAGTAATGGGATCTCTGTCGCTAAATCTATCGTTGAACTAATAAAGGTTCGCTCGTAAACGAAGTAAAATTTCAAAATGCTGTCAACTCCTCTGTAACTATAAAGACATGACTACTTTTTACAATCCCCTTCTCAAGTTCAAAGTGCTCTCTTTGAAACGACAGAACTATTTTCTCGCACTGCTTCTCCTAAGGCATTCTCCATGTACACGGCACAAATATTTCGAACCGCAACCGCTGCCTTTACTGCTCTATTAAACTCAAAAACAAGAATATTTCGGAATTGTTTTTTTTTCCGCTTGACAGTACATCTTATTTAGCCCACAAATAGCACAAACGTTATTCAAATTCGCAGAATTCAATTCGTATTTACAAGCACAACACCCTAAATAACAAATTAAAATGACAATTTAAGATCCTGACAACACAGTCTTGTGATGACGAACAAAAATGCTACAAACTTATGCATCAACCTAAGATTATAAGTTTCAACTATAGGCAATGTCACGCACGCAATAGTAAAGCGTAATCATACCCACTTATCGGTCACATCCTGTATAAAGAAGTGAACTAATTTCTTGTCTTATTTTGCAGGCATGAGGTTCGGGCTGATGCAGACTAAAGTGGGTCTCATCAGTTTGCTGTCCAAATACGAGGTCCATCCGTCTGAGAAAACTCCCATACCGCTTGTCTTCGACTCGAAGGCATTGGTTCTGGCTCCGGAAGGAGGGATGTGGTTGAAAATTGTGGCCGCGACTGAAAAATGACGATCATAATCCTGATGTTGTTTTTGTGTATGTGTATATATACGTATATGTATTTATGTACCTGATTTTTTTTTATTCAGTATTCAATTAAAACAGATTTGATAATATCTGCGGGTATGGAAATAATATATAAAGTTACATTAAAATGTACTTGTATTTCCGTTTTATGGAAAACTATTTATAATACACGATTAATAAAGTAAATTGTCAATTGTAATGAAGTATCGATGGCAGATTACAATGGATTGCTACTTTATTTAAAGTATTAAATTGGAGAACATTTCGCTCTACCTCACTCCTTTTCATTTATATCTACATCTAATTTCCTTCCACGTCATCTATTCATTAATAGTTTTCTGCCCAACTCTAGGTCTTTCACTGCAAACCCAGCATTCTCCAATCTTTCCTCTTTATCGTCTTCCTATTAATTTCCGCATACAGTCCATGATATAGTAATGTTGTCTATCATCCTCATATGTCCTTCTGCCTCGACCTTTCCTCCCGTTCACCTTACTTTCCTGTGCATCCTTTAGTAGGGAATTTTTTTCTCAGGAAAGCAACAGGGGTAGATGGAAGCTCCATTGAATTACTGAAATTTTTTATTTAAGACAAGAAGTAAATTATATTATTACACAACGAAATATTTGAGAAAGGCGAATGGCTTGAAGATTTCACGGAGACAGTGTTGCTGCCAATACTGTAGAAAAATAATGCCAGGAAATGTAATGAGTTCAGGACTATCAGCCTGATATCGCAATAAGCGAAGAGTTGGTAGTAGCAGCAGGGATATTAAAAGTGTAGTAGTATTCTAGATGTAAGTATACGGAGAGAAGCAATAAAAGAGGGAATTAGGGAAGAGAAATTAAAAGGAAGAGATAAGTATGTAAAAAATATAGAAGAAAATAGTAGGGAAATAATAAACGATGTGAGTGTTGTGAAACAGAGAAAATGGAAACGTATACGAAAAATATAAGAAAAACAGCTAGGAAAGAAGGCATAAGAGTAGGTAGATTGGACAATCGAGAGAAAATTATTATTATTACTATTATTATTATTATTATTATTATTATTATTATTATTATTATTAATATGTTATTATTATTCGTGAATATGTTAGAAAAATCCACAAACGATTAGGAAAACGCAGAAATTCTACTTGAAGCAAGTAAAGGGATAGGGTTGGAAGTAAATCCCGAAAAGACTAAGTATATGATTATGTCTCGTGATCAGAATATTGTACGAAATGGAACTATAAAAGTTGGAGATTTATCCTTCGAAGAGATGGAAAAATTCAAATATCTTGGAGCAACAGTAAAAATATAAATGACACTCGGGAGGAAATTAAACGCAGAATAAATATGGGAAATGCCTGTTATTATTCGGTTGACAAGCTTTTGTCATCTAGTCTGCTGTCTAAAAATCTGAAAGTTAGAATTTATAAAACAGTTATATTACCGGTTGTTCTTTATGGTTGTGAAACTTGGACTCTCACTTTGAGAGAGGAACATAGGTTAAGGGTGTTTGAGAATAAGGTGCTTAGGAAAATATTTGGGACTAAGAGGGATGAAGTTACAGGAGAATGGAGAAAGTTACACAACACAGAACTGCACGCATTGTATTCTTCACCTGACATAATTAGGAACATTAAATCCAGACGTTTGAGATGGGCGGGGCATGTAGCACGTATGGGTGAATCCAGAAATGCATATAGAAAGTTAGTTGGGAGGCCGGAGGTAAAAGGACCTTTAGGGAGGCCGAGACGTAGATGGGAAGATAATATTAAAATGGATTTGAGGGAGGTGGGATATGATGATAGAGAATAGATTAATCTTGCTCATGATAGGGACCAATGGCGGGCTTAGGCCTATGTGAGGGCGGCAATGAACTTCCGGGTTCCTTAAAGCCAGTAAGTATTATTATTATTATTATTATTATTATTATTATTATTATTATTATTATCAATGAAAAGAATATTCAATATGTAATAGGAAATAGGGTAAAGGAAGGCAGACATTCCAGTTAGGAGAGAGAATAGACGAGCACAGATATGGAAGGATAGATAGCAATGCATTTAGAACGGAAGGATACATATGAATTAAACGGGAAATACGTAATAAATTAATATATTAATACAAAACAATGGGGTACAAACAGATTGTAAGATTTAGACAAGAGAATGGCGAAGAAAAGAAATAAAATGTTAATAATAGTAATAATAATAATAATAATAATAATAATAATAATAATAATAGTCAATGAACAAGGATGATATGTGGGTAGATATTAAAGTGATGATGGATCGAGAAGCAGAAATGTGAAGGTTAACCATAACTATAGAGGATTTCTCGTTAAGAAAAAAGTATTGAGCATATGTGGCTGTTCCATCAAATGACCAGTTGCCATAGAAACGTCAATCACATAACTTCTACAATCTACTAGGCAAGGCCCATAAAACCAATGCTTTTTTCTTAACGTGGAATCATCTATATGAATTGCATATCATATCATATCATATCATACCATATCATATCATATCATGTCATATCATGTCATATCATATCATATCATATCATATCATATCATATCATATCATATCATATCATATCATATCATATCATATCATATATTCTAAGATGAAAGCAAATTTGGAAGAAGAGCAATTTCGTCTCAGAAGGTGAAGAGGTATGAGAGATGAAAATTATTGCAGCAAACAATCGGCAAAAGATACCTAGCGACATTATTAAAGAAATTTGTGTAGCTAGTATTTGTGGAATTAGAACAGACTTTTGACAGAGTAGATTGGAATATACTTACTTATAGGGATATTGAAAAAAAATTGGTATGTACAGTGGCGGCTCCTGCATATTTCTTAAGAGGAGGAAAGAAATTAACAGCACTAAATGACACCTTCTTGAATGAAACATGCTACAAATTAGCCTACATGCATACATGTAAGACCAGGTAGTGTTGGGGTTGTCCTTCCCTTCTGTATAGCAATAATCTGTTCTTGTAAACTGAGTTTCCTAAATTGCCCAAAATATATTATGTTTTCACTTCCATTCAATGTTGAATAATTGCAAAAATTAACAATTACAAGGAAATTCACAACCTCGTAGCATTTCTCGAGCACACTACAGCATCACACGTGTTTGAAGAGACCAGCTACTAACTCGTAACCGGAACCGTTTTACGGAAATGGAAATGGGAATGGGAAATAATCTGGGAAAGCGAGAACACTGCACCCACTCACGTGGTCTGTGTTGCCACATGTACATTTTACAAGTTCAGTATCACATGCTTTTGAAGAATGTCAGTTCTTGTAAAGTCACACTATCATTACTGTTCAAAGCTGATTAATTTTTATGTTAAAAATGATGTAGTTTACCTACTTTCAGTTTCAAATATATTTGTACAAAACTGGCAACTTGGCTGTTGCCCTGTCTAGTAAACAATGAATAGAAGTGAATTTCAGAGGCCAACTACGTAAAACTACTTCCTCTTTGTTTTACATAAACCCGACTTTATCTTTCAAACCATGAATAGTAGCCTATATAAAGTGCAATGAATAATATTTTTTATTTATAATTTAAAAAAAAGTTTACATGGTGTCTTTCATAGCGTTGCGTTAAAACTGTTTTTATTGTGTCTCCTCCTAGATGTGTTATAGTCTGGTTGAATGCAACATCGTTAGGTGGCAGCGGTAGCGAGCTTGCTGCACAACCAGTCGGTTTCTATTTCCCGCCCATGACTGATTCAGAGGAGGATCTCTCCCTCTCCGTTCATTTACTTGCTTTAAAACTCTGCTTCTTTCTCTGGCCGCTAGTGCGCTGTTGTCTATGTGTGTTAACTGCAGTAGAGGAGGAATGGAGTGCCTTTCCTCTACACAGACAATCTCGCATCCTTCTCACAGTTTTCTACAGCACATGAGCGCGCGTCGTTTAAAACTCGATCAACCGAGTTTTTCTTATAGCTGTGAACTTAAAAATTATCGAATCTTCCTCGAATTTCAAGATACATATTTTATTTGGTATTTACTTTCAAAAGAAGAAAATGTGAGGAGGACGTTCCTCCCTTCCCTCCCCCGAGGAACCGCCACTGGTATTGGAAAGAGAGAAGGTTTCTCAATATTGTTTATACGAAACAACTAATCAAAGTCAGGATAGGAGATGGAATGTCAGAAGGAAGTGGAAAAGGAAGAGTACAACAAGGACGCCCTTTTTTAACTACCCGGTTCAACATCTACTTCTAAGATTTAGTGAACTGTTTTCAGGACATGGGAGAGGTGATATTAGAAGGAATAAAATGCAGAAGATTTGCTGATGATATGGCATTGTTAGCAGAAGATGGATGATACTAAGGGATATGCTACTGGAGCTGAGCAGTATGGGATGAAGATAAATGCAAACAACACGAAGACCACGTTTATTGGAAGAAAAATGAAGAAAGTAAACATGTGAATCCGAATTTAGCCAGTAGAACAAGTAGGCAACTTCAGATACTTGGGGTATGATATAAGCCGTAACATGAGCTGCTTTCAGGAAGTGAAAAGGAGAATAGCAATGGAAAAGGAAACTTTTAATAAGAATATCATCTACGAACCTAAGGAAAAAGAACTAAGGAAGAGACTAGTGAAATGTTTTTTGTGGAATGTGGCTCTGTATGATGTAGAAACATGGACATCAGAGTGCTGCATTGAAGTTAAATCGCTCGCTTGAACTCGGTCGAGTGTCGCACCCTCGAGTGAGATACGATCGGTCGTGATACGCTCGTAATAATACAAGGTCATCTCACCAACATGTCTTATCTTGTATGGAAGGCGACAGATAAGATATAAATATGTTTTGCTCACACAGTAAAAATAAGGGTTTATTTTCTGCGTTTATGACAAACGTTTAATGGAACAGTCAATGGAACGTACCAAAACAGGAACATGAAGTTATAAATAAAACAATATGAAAAACTTCGATATACAGTTATTATTGCTAATTAATAATTATTCAATATTTGATTTACCACATATATAATATGATAGGTCCATACATAGTGTTCCGCCTATATACTGCGACAATGTAGAAACGTTTTACAAAATATTATTGATATAGCAGTAGATTAATAACAATATTAGTACAGAGATAACGTCACAGAAAATATAATAAAACGAATAATCAAGCTGCACAACTGTTACACACGCAAAGAATGATACACTAATTATTATTATTATTATTATTATTATTATTATTATTACTAGAAAACTTCATACTGTTCTTGCATTATCGTGATTGTGTTCTCCGTTTATAATAATTACATTTACATCCAATAACATCTATCAGATGTGACAAAAACAAAATCACTCCTGTGTGGAAAAAAAAAAAACATATACCTACAACATTTATATTACATTTTAAAGCAAGTTTTGTAGTTGTACTATGGAGAGGTTAGTTAAACACTGCAAAGTTTTGAAATGATAAACATCTATGATGTTACTACACAGTTCATCACTGTAACAAGAACGAATGTCTAACGCTCGGCTTATACCGTTCGAGGATTTATCGCTCGTGACAATTTTACCCATCATGCATGTACGCTACCTATCGGATTATGCTATGAACTACTCGGCGCTCGAGCGAAAACGTCCGATGCAGACCTCTGATGGACATTATGACGAAGTGAAAATAAACGACTAGAAGCATTTGAAATGTGAATATGGAGAAGAATGGAACTTGGGAAATGGACAGACAGAATAAGAAATGAAACTGTGATAAAAAGAGTGGTTGAAGTAGAAAGAATAATGCTGAAACCTATCAAGAAGAGAATAAACATTTGTCTGGTTCACTAGCTAAAAAACTGCCTACTGAAGGATACACTGGAAGGAATAGTGAACGGTAGAAAAGTTCGGGAGAGACAGGTGATGTACAACATTAAGATAGATCGTATGAGTCACTAGGAGGAAGAAGGAAAATAGGAAAGATTCTGGAATGCTCGGTTTGCAGTGAAAAACCTGCCATTGGACAGAAAACTTTGAATTAAATGTATTTTTTCTTATAGAGACCCTCGTATATTGCATCTTCAGATCAGTAAACACCTTATCTACACCAGCGAACAGTAACGCATATCATTCTGTGTCGTTTCTAAGGGGGGGGAAAATGCTGTTTCACCTAAATGCGTCACCGGCTTATCAATTAGTGATATAAATAGTCAGTTTCCAACACGAACTGATGTAAAGCTGGAGGAACAATCAGTTCTAACTGTGGAGATACACTGATAGAGCTAAGCAAGACTGGAGTGGATTCTTCATAAGTAGAGTTCAAGGTAAATTATTACCATCGGATAACTATCTATTGATTTATTTCTGTGGGATATTCTAGGAACGTAGAAAAAAGAGAATAAGAAAAAAGTGGACTAAACATCAAGATGTGGTTTTCACACTAAAATAAAGAAAACAGATTGCAATGGCATTCGTTCGAAGCGTCCTCATTTCGTAGTTATGGATGTTTGTAACTTATACATGTTTGCTATGTCAGGACAGGACGTTTAGACGATTGTCGGAAGTGCACTGAATACTTATCCGTCGCTAAGATAACAACGCAGTTGGAAATAGCTACTACGGAAGCAACACATCCGATGCTGTTACGCAGTATCCAGTGTTCGAATTGATAAAAAATATAGGGGGGAATTTCTCGTTATCATATTGTACGAAACTCTGTGTAAGGGAATTGTTTTAAAAGTATTTATAACAATTATAAGTTATTACTATTCGGTTTTAAAGGGGTTTTATGACGTATAGTAAATAGTGCAGGCTTATCTCACTTATTATTTTCGAGGGCGTGAAGAAAGAACTGGCCACCCTACCCATTATTATTTTTTTTATTTCATTGGGTTATTTTACGACGCTGTATCAACATCTAGGTTATTTAGCGGCTGAATGAAATGAAGGTGATAATGCCGGTGAAATGAGTCCGGGGTCCAGCACCGAAAGTTACCCAGCATTTGCTCGTATTGGGTTGAGGGAAAACAACCTCAACCAGGTAACTTGCCCCGACCGGGATTCGAACCCGGGCCACCTGGTTTTGCGGCCAGACGCGCTGACCGTTACTCCACAGGTGTGGACTACCCGTTATCCCATAGTCTAATTGCCTCATAAATGATGCCATGTTGGTATCATTTGTGATGTTTAGACCTGTCTTCGGACAGTTGACTAAACAACAACATGTTAATCTTCATTATAGTCACAGTGAATGAGAAAGAATATAGATATAGGCCATGTTTTTGTATTTATTTTGTACTTTGATATATTTTAATTCACTTCGTACTAGCCTATATATTATTCTTGTATATAACTGCATTGTATTGCATTTTATTCCTACATACTACAATACAATATATGTATTTATCTATTCATGCATTTATTTATTCATTTATTTGTTTATTCACTTATTTATTTATCAATTTATTTATTTATTCATTCATTCGTGTATTTATTTATTCATGTATTTATTTATTTATTTATTCAAATGACATGGGCATAACAATGATTATAAATTTATTTCACTTCTGCCTTCTCAGTAGACTATCTGCTAGTTATAGTGCTTTTTGACAAAGCAGGATAGCGCAAAAGACGGTTTTTTTTTCTCCACAAATTTGTTGTTGGTCACACAACGTAGGCTACATATAGGGCTTAGTGCAATTCCGAAACAATGCCGATGATGTAGTAGGCAGTCATGGCCTGTTAGGAGACGGAACTCTGCAACAGCTACATCTCTCGGGTAGTCCGGGATACAGTCAATGTTTTTACGTCACTCTTAATCTGAGATTCTTGTTGATAACTGAAGTTGAGGGCTTTGAATTAGAGTTCGGTCGATTCGTGAACGAATCGTTCATTCGAACGACTAATAAGAATCGTAAGAATCGATTCGTGGTATCAACGAATCATCGTTCAAAAGAATCGTAACGAATCGGCATGGTATCGCAACCCGTGATTCTATTTACCTGTTTGATGTAACCTGTCAGCGGACATTTCCGAACCGTGCCGAATTCTCCCGAGCGAGAGTGAAATCAAAATACTGCATTTGTTAAGTGTGAAAAAAATGAACACGAACCTAAAATTTGTATGGTTAAATAGAGATGTAATGCAAAAAATGTACTTGATAATAAAGTTCAGTTAATAAATTATAATTAAGAAACACTAAGTTAAATAATTTTGTAGACTAATGGAGGTCATGATGAATCGTTCCAGCCAATGAGAAAGAGACAGTCCATTGTCTCGCCTCTTATGCCATCTATGCGAGACATGTAGAACGTTTTTGTTCTACCCATGCTTTGCAAAGGAAAGTGTCCTGTGAGTCGTTCGTTGACGATTCATAAGAATCGTTAGAATCGCAGACTAGGAAGAATCGTGAACTCGTTGACGATTCAAAAGAATACAGTAGAACCTCTATTATCCGTGGTAATGAAGAGGATGGACTGAACGGTTAATCGAAAAAATCGGATAATCCGTACCATGAAAGATTTTGTAATTTCCTCCATGATCTTGTATTTAACTCGCTATGTAGTGGATCAGAAGTTCATTAATTTAAGTCTGGTTGTCAACGACGGGTTTTTAAGGGACAAGGAAGCCCTTTGTAATGACTGTCTCAGAAAAGATAGGAATAAAGGAGACCTCATGTTGTAGGTTTACATACTTTTTTACACTTTCTCCTTTTTTTTATTAAATCGCGCAGTTATAACGCCAATCTCGTATTCTGCTGCGAGATGAGCCACAGTTTCAAACCATTCAATTATTTTAATTTTTTTCGATACTTAGCACAACACGTTTTCTGTTAACACCCGGAGAAGACATTTTATACACAAGTTATATTATAGAACGGCAATTCGATCAGTAGACAATGCTGTGTAACGATAAAGGCTTGTAATAACACTCTCTAGCAAAAACATATGTAGAACCTACTAATATGATGTACAAAACAGATCTTCATATAAGTTATTTATTTCTGAAGAAAAAAAAAAAGCGAGAAATAGACATTCGGATAATCCGCCAATCGGTTAATAGGGTGACGGATAATCGGGGTTCTACTGTAGTTGGAATCGCAGACTGGGAAGAATCGTGAACGAATCGTTAGAATCGATTCGTAATGTATGATTGAATCGTTGGAATCGACTTCTTAAATATAATCGTGTTGCCCACCTCTACTTTGAATGATGGTTTTAAGGATAAGTCTCTTTACTGTGTGAAAAGTTGTTGGTTTGTGTTACAATACGAAGTAAGTAAACAAAATAAATATAACGCACACCCGTCTAAGCAAGCTCGTGTTCGAGAAAGCTGTTCCTATAAATAAATGTTTTGTACTGAAACACAATATAACTAAACTTCAATAAAATTACAACGTTTAATGAAGTAATTACAAAATAGGAATTACTGAGATTTTTTTAAATATGAATCCCCTTTTTATTCAGTATGCTCCATTGCAGTAATGCAATACTACACACATTTGTTGCTACACTGTTTTTACATTCTGTCGGAACTTAAAACAAAAACTAATAGTAAACTATTTACAATATTTACAAGGATGTAAAGTCAGCTGACTGAATACAGTTTATGAATTATTTAAAATTATTAATACTAATACTATTTTAACTGGAGTAGTGCTTTCACTATTTACAATATAATACACTGCCGTGAAGTCTATTGACTTAATAAAGATGGTGAATTGCTTACAATTATTTTAACATAATATCTAACTACTACTACTACTGAATACTAATACTAATACTAATTTTAAGTAGAGTAGTGTTTTCACTATTTACAATATTTAAAGTGATGTGAAATCTATTGATTGAACAAAGTTTCTGAATCCCTTACAGTGTTTTAACAATAGTTTCTCATGTGACACTGGCCATCTATCTTGATTTCTATATATTCCCTGCTTCAGAATATCCCTTTGTTTATTCAACTTGACACACGAGTATATTAGGTGATCTACTGTTTGTGCATCTTGAAGGCATGAACACGTTGAGTCGTCTTTGATCCCGAAACGGTGCAGGTATGCCTTGGTTTTTCCATGGCCTGAGATCATGGCGGTTACTTCTGCTGTCAGCGTAATATTTTGTTTCATCCTCTGACGTACAGACGGGAAGAACTTCTTACATATAGCTCCTTTAAGTGAGTTTTTCCAGTCGTTCTCCCATTCGTTGAACCCTTCTTCTTCTATTTCCGTTACAATTGTGGTCTTAGGTTTCCTGTTGTATGCCACTTCAAGACCATCTTCTGTTGCTGCCTCTTTTGCTGTTTTATCCGCGAGTTCATTACTGAGATAAGAATCGTAATTAGGAAGCATAATTAAAGATCTTCAATGAATAAGAAAATGCTAACAGTATCAACTTACTTCATACATTATATAAATATACAGAGCGGGGTATTTATCTATTAAGATTGTGTCAATATTTGTTTGATTATTCAAATTACAGGATGAATTTGCGATATTGTCCAATGACGTTTCAGAACCGCCTTAAAATCAACCAATCACAGTTGTGTTTCTTGATAAGACGCTTTGTAAGGAAATGTCTTATCTTATAAAACGCCTGGTACAATACTGGACATGTAATCTGTAGTAACTTAATTGCACGAGTGCTGATTCATCTTATTGATAATTTCACGAGCCAGAAGATCTTTAACTTCAAGGGTTTAACTTTGAAAATTGCGTTTTGAATAACTGTAACTTCAAGTAGTAAATAAATGTCAGTAAAAACCTTTCGTGTTTTTATTCTGTTATCTTACTTTTGAGGTTAAGTAATGTTGTTTCGTATTTCCGCTCTGAGTAGTTGGCAGTAGTATTTAGTATGCCGTGATATACCTATAGCAGTTTGTTTGTGAACTTCGTTACAAGGAAACATAATAATCAGTGGCGTAGCGTCAATGTAAGCTAAAAAGCTTAGCTTCCCCAGTTAATAATAATTTCATAATAAACCTGCAGTTTATGAAGAAAATTATTTATTAATTTTAATAGAATTTATATTTACGCGTTACATATTGTGATGCGGCAGCTCAGGATGATTTGTGATGCAGCAGTAAACAAGAAGCCTGCACACACCAGCTTCCAAGCAGACCGGTTTCTTCTGTGTAATCCACCCCGCAGATTTTCTATCCCTTTCTGACTAAACAACCCTAGTCGCAAGGCTCGCAAAGAAGCTAGCTTTAACATTTAAAATAAGTAGTTTCCGAGTTATCCCTTTTCGTCAGTTGTGTTCAGTTGAAGTGTTTGTGTGCATTGTGGCTGATGTAATAAATAATGAGCGAAATAACAGCTCCTGGCACTAATTTACTTGAATTTTTTTTAGGACAATTGTATTATCAAAACTGACTTACGAACAAAAGTGTGATTTAAAAAACAAATGACCGACTCCCTTGCTGTGAATGAAGGACACAACCAAAAGACAGACGCATACTTCGTAATGATACTAATATTGTGATTTCTCTAAGTATGACAGGGAGTAAGCTAATGTTATACGTATACGTGTCTATTTGTTAAGAGATATGTGTAAACCGTGAAATCATATTTTATTACTTATCATTTGAGGTCATGCCTTATTGGTGTTACTTACGATGTTCCAACCAATCTTCGACTGCTGACTTGAAATTGAGTACTATTTATTTTAAGACTGTATTTTTGTAATACGTTTTCTCATATTGCATGAAAGACAACTTGAGTTAGCTTCCCCTGCTCAAAATTTCATGCTACGCCACTGATAATAATGTCTTATTGCTATGTTTTATAATAAATGTTATTTCGTTTGCAAGTTATTAAACAACGGATTTATATTTTTCAGAATGCTGGAGGCATTGCAGTCATATTACGTGCAGCTGGGAACCATCTCAGCTGTCATTCTAGCCGCCATCTATGTTTACTTTAAAGTATGTCACTCATACTGGCAGAAGCTTGGTGTTCCTACGCTGCCGACTTCAATCCCATTTGGAAATTTTCAAAATGTAGTGTTTTCAAAGAAAAATCCTTTCGCTTATATTACAGAATTATACAATGCATTCGAAGGTCACAAAATTGGAGGAATTTACAGATTCGATAAGCCCTCACTCATTCTCCGTGACCCGGAAGTCATTAAACAGGTCCTCGTGAAGGATTTCGATCACTTCTATAGCCGCGGAGCAACAGTAGACGAGAAGAAAAATCCCCTGCTAGGTCATGTAGGTGCCCTCTCCGGCTCCAAGTGGAAGAACTTGAGAGTAAAGCTGAGTCCCACGTTTACATCCGGGAAGATGAAAATTATGTTTGGAACACTGGTAGACTGCGGGAAGGAACTTCAGACATGTTTGGAGACATCGGCGAAAAGTGGAGAAATGTTGGAGATGAAAGACCTTCTCGCAAGATACAGTACTGACATCATAGGCTCCTGTGCCTTTGGAATTCAGTGCAACTCCTTAAGTAACCCGGATGCCGAGTTTCGTAACTGGGGCAGAAAAATTTTCATGCCAACTTATAAAAGCAAATTATTCAGATTAATTACCATTGTATTTCCATCTCTTGCTAAGATTTTGAATGTATCTCCTTTCCCGAAAGATGTGAGTGACTACTTTATGAAGATGGTAAGAGATACTGTGGCGTACCGTGAAAAGAACGACGTGAAAAGAAATGACTTCATGCAACTCTTGATACAACTGAAGAACAAGACTCTGGGAGTGGCCGAGGAGGAAGACATCAAGTACAACTTGGAGGACGACGATTTGAATAGCAACACTCCATTTGGTAAGGTTCATGAAAATAGCAATAGAGAGAGAATTTTGGGGATGTCACAATACTTAACACGTGATAGGTGATTCATAAAAGATCATATAGAACAAGGAGATATAATAGGCTACAGATGAGAGGTCTACAGAGTGTTTCGGCTAAATTAATCAATCATTCCGTAATTAAAGATTGCGGTCCGAAAACTCGCTCAGTCCATTTGGCCATTTTTATGATTTATACATACAGCGCTTTCATTTTGAAACGTCCGAGTCTAAATAACTACACAATGTAAATTGAATGTAATTACACAAAAAACACGTCAATCTAGATATTAAGGGGGAAGTTTAAAATCAGTCTTAATTGCATATTAGATTTCACTCTCTCACTCCCAGCCTCTCCCACTTTGAAATTTCAAATGGTAGCCCTATTTTGTGATACTTAAATTTCAAAGAGTATTCAATTGTTTATACATTTCATTAATTTGTTCTCGCATCTTTTGTTTACTATCGTCGCCTGGCAAACTTAAATCGTTTAGGGCCCTATTCATAGACATTTTTAGCGAGGGCTTCCGGTGGATGATCAGCGTTTTTCGTATTCATAAACCAGTGTTAGTGATAGGATATGATTTGAATTCTGTACTAGTAACCAGCGGATAGCCGGGGCTAGCCTAGAACGCTCGTAGCGCGTGCTGCGAAATGTCTATGACTTACCCTGCATTTCTTACAATTTAAACGATTTAAGGATGCCAGTCGACGACAGGAAACAAAAGATACGAAAACAAATGAATAAGAGGTGTATGAAATTGAATACTCTTTCACCCTTAAGTACTAGCCTGGTAGAAAGTTACATAAACACTCACGTCGGGTCAATTTGACCCATTGACACAAACTAAGATGTGGACGTGGATTCATGGCAAAATTATGGGGTAAATAAAATGTTTAAACTGAAATAAATGAAATATTTTTATTTTTAACTGTACATTATTTATATTGAACATAATCAAATACAATTAAATTTGTAAATCTCAACTTTAAAAAAGTGAAAACTATCTAAATACAATGAAATTTGTAAATCTCAACTAAAGAAAAGTGAAAACATGACTTTGAAGCCTTATAACCATACTGTTTCTTTACGAGGTGTGATTGAAAAATTTTAAGGTTAGGTTCATAATAATGGTACTTAAAGACTACTAAGCTTACAGTTCTCTTCTGGAGGAATACACAAACTCCTACTATTATCCTAGATTTGGAAACATTCTTGAAAAATGTTGACTGGGTTTGTAATAAAAAACCACTGTACCTAAAGGTTACTGCAGTGAATAAATTTCAAAGGGATTCATTCTGAATTGTTACATCGATTTCTAAGATGTCACCGCAAACCAATAAGCACTGCTGGCTTCAGTCTTAAAACTTTTCAATCAGACATTGTAAAACAAAACAGTGCTTCATTTCTTGGCTTATTCTCCACATATTGTGCAAACAACTTTGCAGTGAATTTTGCATACGTGTCCCAAAGAAGCAGCACACTGTGTTGAATGCTTATTATCATTTGTGCTAGGGCAGATATGATATCTCTTCCTTTTCTGAGATGCTGGTCCACTTCTTGTTTCTTGATTTTGTTGTTCTTTCGGTGGCACTTCATCGCCTCTCTCCGTTAGGAATATTTTTATTCTTGCCCTGAGACTGCGTGATACATGAGGATTACTCATTCTCCTGACAACGTTTTCCATAAGAAGTTCTTTAGCCAGGTTCTTCAGAAATATTCTTCTTTGTATCTTCTCTCTGGTATTCATCTTATAATAAACAACATATGAGTTGAGTGCTGAAACATTTATGAAATGGAAGAACACTGCCAGTGGCTACCTTCTTGTTCTACGTCCAACACTATAGTTGCTACACAATTGGTCACACGAATCAACTTCACCCTTGGTACAGTTATAAAACGTCACAATTTCTGGCTTTTTGGAGGAACCTGTGTCTTCATCTATGACATCGTCAAGCTCAGAAAGTTCCCCCACAGATTCACCATCGTCATTATCATTAGTGCATTACTGAGAATCGTATTCAACACCCAATTTCTTCGTCTGTTACTAGTCATTCCCTCGACTTCGACTTCTCTGCAATTTCGTCTGTTACTACTTTCTTTGACATTCATTGAAAATAATAATAAAAAGAGCTGCATATACAGCTGAAATGAACGCGGAAAATGTGAAGAATATAATATAAAGCTTACATCAAATAATACTTACGCATAAATAAAGAAATCTCCTCAGTTATTCACAAAATCTTCCTGTCTTTTAGAAGAACGCACACACTCGAGTCGGGTCAAATCACATATAAACAGCTGCTGGGGCTAAATGATAAACTCAACAATGACTACAACCAGATCGTTTCAAAGATTTCAACAATAGAAGAAATTACACACCGCCGGCACTCTTCATATTACCTTCCAGCAAAGAAAACAGAGGAAAGAAAAAACACTCGGGTCATATAGACCCGACGCGAGTACTTAAGGGTTAAGTATCACAGATAGGGGTGCCATTTGAAATTTCAAAGTGAGTGTGGCTGGGGCGAAAGGATGAAACTTTGGTTTTAAACTCCCCTACAGTATCTAAACTGGCGTGTTTTTGTTAATTTAAATTTAAATTTCAATTACATAGTTATTTAAATTGGGAAGTTTTGAAATGAAAACCCTGTATGTACGATTATGTTTGAGCACTCTATCATTATATTTTAACCTTGTTTTCTTCCAAAACAACGCCAATTCTCCTGTAACAGTTTGTATTATGATACAAGTCACTTGAATCGCTCAGTCCTTAGACAAGTGGATAAAAAAACTAGCCTAGTCCTTTAAACGAATTTTGGTATCACACTCTTCAATTCCGAGCAATATACTGCTGTACTCGGAAGTTTGATACTGAACTCAGTCAGAAAGGCAAACGTTGGATTGGAAATTTACATGCAATGATTCATCACCGCCTTAATTACCAATATCGTAAATTTTAAAAACAAAACCTAAATTAGTTAGTCTACATGAATACAAGCCGTCTACAAAACATAAACATAACAATAGTCCATAGGCTATCGATACACCACAGATCCTACAAACGTAAAGTGACCATAGATCTTAAAGTGCATGTAAATATAAGCATACAGGGTTTTCAAAAGTAATGGTCAATCATTTACAGATTAAAAGTACAATAAACAAGTAAAAAAAGCCCCAATACACACTGGTCCGCAAATTAATCGTTGTCGAGATAATGCACATTTTCTGTCGAGATTCCTCGCTGACTAAGAGCAGACGTGCAGACATCCCTAACTGAATTCTATCTAAAGCAGGTGTTCAGAGTGTTGTCCATGCATTAGTAATTTTGCTGTACAGTTCACCAATATTATCTCTCATAACGAACATGCTCTGAAAAGTTTGGTTTCTTATCTTACACACTGTGTAAGAAAGCAATGTGACTCTTGAAGTTGATTTTTGAACTATGACCTTTCTGAAATTCAATTATTTCCAACAATATTTAAGTATAGAAAAAATAGAACTTTCGTGCTTAAATATCAGTGAAATTATTTGTGTTAATTTAACAGAAGTAACACTGGATGTGATGGCGGCACAAGCTTTCGTGTTCTTCTTGGCTGGCTTCGAAACGTCGTCAACAACCATGACGTTCTGCCTGTACGAGCTAGCTGTGAACCAGGACATACAGGAACGACTGCGGGAAGAAATCGACTCTGTGTTGGAGAAGAATGATGGCGAAATCACTTACGACTCCATATTTGAAATGGAGTATTTGGACAAAGTTGTCAACGGTAAGCAGAAACAAACCAGAGCTCATAAGAACTGCCTTATTATTTTTTTTGTCCATTATGTCCTTAACAAGTAAACGTATTAGAATTTCCTACTGTACGCTTCATCCGCAATGTTTAAAAGGCTATGCAGTGGCAAATATAAACACATATGTTAGGTACTCAGGGAACACTAGGACTGATTATTTCATGTTTTACTGCTTGATAAACGCATTAAGAATAAGATGGGTACACATTTTGTGATCAATCGGACTGCTAGTTTCGAAGTTAATTTTATTTTAATTACGCAAATTAGTGATGTAACCAAAATGTTCCATGGACATTACATTCAAATACAGCAAATTCATATTTTTTTTATATGGACCCATATTCACAGGAAATATTTTAACGTTGAGAAATCGATAATATCTAGTTCAGTTTGGGCCCAATACATTTTTTTAAGTCGGACATATATTTATTCATGTTTTTTCTTTACATGATAATTTTTAGCTCCCAATTTTCAAGATACTTAAAATGTCTCACGTTATATTCAGATAACACATGCATGAACATGTACGAATATTTTCATTGAAGTCGGTCTGGCTGGCGCAGTTGGTATAGCGCTGGCCTTCTATGCCCGAGGTTACGGGTTCAATCTCGGGCCAGGTCGATGGCATTTAAGTGTGCTTAAATGCGACGGGCTCATGTCAGTAGATTTACTGGCATGTAAAAGAACTCCTGCGGGACAAAATTCCGGCACACCGGCGACGCTGATATAACCTCGGTAGTTGCGGGCGTCTTTAACATTTTCATTGAACTCCGTGAAAACTCCGCGCACATGAAGCATTTTGAACATAAAAATGTAGTTTCCAAAAAAAAGGCAAATTTGCAAAAGAGAGAGACTGAGAGAGAGAGAGAAATACAGTATAATACTGACATATGGAACAGACTTTTCAAGTGCAACCTCAAAACCCGCGAAAACATTAGGAAATGCAGAAACCAGACCCGGCACTAGTACATCTGACCTCAGGAACAAATGTTACTGCAAGACAGGTCTATATACATCACAAAGTTTTCAATACTTGTACAACGTTATATCCTTCATTCAAATAACTAATACATTACATAAAACAACAAAAATAGAGTTCAGTGAAGCCAAGTGACTAAGACCCTGACTCACTTGCCTCAGTCAATCAGCCGCCACTGTCTGTACATACATCTCATATCATAATCATGATTTATTTTATATAATAATAATAATAATAATAATAATAATAATAATAATAATAATTTATTTTATTTTGCCTGCCAAAGTTAAGGCCTTAAGGCTATCTCTTCCAGTCAACCAGATCTACAATTAACACAAATGCATTAGCAGTAGTAGTAGTAATAGTAGTAGTAGTAGTAGTAGTAGTAGTAGTAGTAGTAGTAGTAATAATAATCTTCATCATCATCATAGTAATGTAGTAGTAAACTTATCTAGTTATCAGTTAATCTGAATAATTAAAATAAAAAGATAATAATAATAATAAAAATAAACTATTTAATATTTAAATAAATCAATGTGAAATAAAATCATTCATTAAACTAATTCTGAAAAAAAACTCAAATTATTAATTATCAGTTAATCTTTAATGCATTTACTATGCCTGAAATGTAAAGATTTTAATTTTGAAATACGATACTATCATTTAACAAAACATACAGACAAAAACTTAGATATTTAAATATAGTGACTATTCAATCATAAATTGAAGAAAGTAAAAGAAGAGACAATTCATTAACCCTCTCCATTCAGTACACTCCCATCAAATCTTTCTGTTTGAAACTTGTATAATCACCAATTATTCTTTGAACGTGGCTAAGCGATTCACATTTAGCAGAGCTATAAAAGTAATTTACTATTGCCTGTTGAAACACGTAATTTTAGGTATATATATAATAAAAGTAAACATCAACAATTTCAATGTTGAAATACGATACCACCATTTAACAAAACATGGTAGAAATATGACAAACTTATTTCCACTATAGGGAACGACGGATAGTGACGTCATCGTCACTGTTTTGTCATTTTCAAGTTGCTAGGATCTCGTAAGAATGATAAGTATGTCCTAATTTTTTTCTCGAAAATAGTTTCAATTTGTGTGTCACTACTTGGGCAGATCCCTCTCAATCCATGGCTATGGCAAATTTTCCATGTTGAGAAATAATGCGCAAGCCTTTAGTTTGGTGTATCTGTTTCAATAAATCTCTCCATTGAATTATGTTTTTGTATTTTCAAACTTCTTAATACCCAGGGAAAATCACTATTTTCTCTTCCTCTAACAGACCGTTTATTTGTAATTCTCTGATTGTCATTGGCTTCAAATTTATTTCCTCGGTGCTTGATGTTTCTTGGTATTATTAACATGATTACAGCGTGAGCTTTGTAAAAAACCTAACCTTTCATATCTGCCCCCCATTCAGAATGTTTGTGTAGTATACTACACTCTATGACTCAGAAGGTTAAAACTTCCACCGCGAATACTTCCGAAACGAGATGTGCAATCGATGTATTTTTGCAGGATGAAACTACAGAAAGGGGCTCACAAATAAAGGCCACGCAGAGATTCCAATACATGACAAACCATTTTTCTAGCACTAACTTCATGTTTTTCAAATGGAATGATGACATTGCGGAAATAAAAGTCGCTGGGATTAGAATTGCAATGGATTTTTTGCACGATCCTAGTGCACACAGTTAAAGAAATATCATCATTTGAACATTTTAAGCAACAGCTTTCTCTGACAAATCTTTCAGAACGTGCAAAACTTAGAAAACTAATCAGAGTGTCACGTGTTGGCAGAAACTCTTCGCAAATATCCGCCTGCGCAGACGCTGACTCGAGAATGCACCAAAACCACCAAGATTCGTGGAACCAATGCAGTGATGGAGAAGGGCATGCAGATCATGATTTCCATCATGGGTTTGCACCACGACCCCAAGTACTACCCCGACCCCGAGAAGTTCGACCCGGAGAGATTCAGCGAAGAGGAAAAGAGCAAGAGACCACATTTCAGCTATCTGCCCTTCGGCGAGGGCCCCAGGATATGCATCGGTGAGTGTTAAACCCGTTATGAGTGCTGGAAACTACTATGTGTTTCAGTAATGGCAACCCTGTCGCTAACTCTATCCTAGGACTTGTAAAGAATTACTCACAAGAGAAATGAAGTTATAGACCGCTGACAAACTCACTGTAAATTATTTCTAAATGCAGCAAATGTTCCTTCGCGGATAAAGCTGATATACCTATGGCATGGATGAATATATAATAGGATGCGAAACTTACTGAGTTTCCCGTAACACATACTAGAAGCGCTGTTGTAGAAATTGATCTTGCTGCCACCTGTTGGGAGGACGGGCGTTATTACATCTAGCAGCGCACCAAGTAGCGAAAAGAGTAACTAATTACTCCATGCACTTAGCAGAGCACCTGGTAACGAAAATGTTAAACTGTGCAGCAAGTATTCCCTCCCGCCCTCATCGATATTCAAAACTAGCCCAATTTAAAATAAAACGTTTACATTTTTATTCCTCACAGCATCTTCTACTGAAAATTCTTACCGGAGCCAACAGGAAGATAAAAGAGACTATCTATTTTACACTACCCAATTAAAATATAACCAGACAGAGACAAAAAATTAAGCAAAGGATTAGATAATTGAGATTGTATTCTTTGGGTATTTATTGTACAGAGCACTGGAAAAGTCTGCAAGAACTGCTTAGTTCAATTTATCATATTACTATTACTTTACAATACATTCAACAACACTATTTTACAACATCCATAAACATCACTGTTTATACACACACGTAGTATCACTTTATGTTCACTTATTAACAAGTTTCTGTCTGCCATCTTGTCTCCTCGAGCAATATCTCGAATGGATGAATAGTCTCTGGGTGATGTACCCAACACGTAGTTCTAATGTTCATCACCTACGACGTTGGCCGCTGATCATCTTATTTCAGCCCCCTGGCGCCAGATGGTGCTGACCGCAGTTTCGCATTCTATTATATATTTATCCATGCCTATGGCTTTGTGCTCCAAATTTACTTCTAACTTCGATCATTCCGTCAAGCATCAGTTTGCTAGTAGTAATAGTTGAATGACGGACAACTGCTTCAGGTAGATAGGGACTTCACAAAGGGATTCTAATATGAGTATGAACTATAGAGAGTTTCATGCACGCAATATTAAAGCTTCATCAAAGCCACTTCTCTACCACATGCAGTATGAAGAAGTGAACTAATTTCTTGTCTTATTTCGCAGGCATGAGGTTCGGGCTGATGCAGACCAAAGTGGGCATCATCAGTTTGCTGTCCAAATACGAGGTCCATCCGTCTGAGAAAACTTCCATACCGCTTGTCTTCGACTCGAAGGCATTGGTTCTGGCTCCGGAAGGAGGGATGTGGTTGAAAATTGTAGCGAGGACTGACAAGTGACGATGACGATTTGAGAATGTGTGAATTTATACGTGCTTGATATCTATTATTCAGTATTTAATTAATACATATGTAATATATATGTGTATGTGGAACCAAATAAATATTTTGTTACATGAAAAAGTGTATACAGTGCACGCCGTTTATTATGATCAGATGATCACTTTCGAATCCTTATAGTCACATAACAAGAACAGAAAATAGTTATTTATGGTACTTGTGAGGTAAGTGCATCTTTATTGCCAAAGATTTAAGCCTCGTGCAAATTACAAGAATCAAAGATCACGCACAAGTACCATACGTAATTTTATCCATGACCATAACGAAAAATTATGTTTCATAAAAGAAAATACGTTGAAAATAAGTCCTCATATAATCACATATCATGGCATGGATTTCAGAATCGATACGTGTACCAGGTAGGAGGCCATGATTAGTGAAGAATGGTATCTAAGGCGTTGGATAAATAACAAATTATAATTAATTATATAATTTTAACATTTTTTTCACTTTAAACGTGCATTTTCGTCTTTTTGAAGTTTCAGGGATTATTTAGAAGTGTTCACGAGACTAATGTGATTAAAATAATTTCACATTTTACTTCTGCAAACTTAAGAGGAATGTTAAAATATAATTTACCATCGTGTCTGTTTAGCTCAGTTGACTAACGCGTATTGTTTTAAAATCCTATAAATCCAATAAACCCAACTTCAAGTCTCTTCTCGCATCCCAAAAGGTAAATTATTAAAAAAAAAATATATATATATATATATTAGATATGGATGCAATGCACGAATTACGACGTAGTACATAGAGGAAAGAGAAGGAGATTGAGTGTATGTATATTTAAGAAATGGTAATAAAGAAGCAGAGGTAGTGACATCTACTAACTAATATATTAACTTCTTGAGTAATAGTTGAATGGAAAAGTATACGTGTGTGCCCGGGTACTAGGAAAATACTAATGAACTGTGAGATAAAGTTCAAACTGTGAGGTAAAGTCTTTATCTCACTAGTGGAATAAAGTAATGTTGAATAAAAGCCTACTTTACAAACGCAAAAGTATTTAGTAAAGGCATGTTTTTCGTTATGGTCATGGATACAAGCTATTTTCAACATAAAACTGCAATACAGTACCATATTATCAGCACTCAAAAATCGTTTCTTGTTGTGTTGCGTTTCTTTTCAACACACATATTTACAAACTCAACACTGCTAATAGATCCTTTGCAGTTCTTCTTTTGTTAAATAGATTATTTTACGACGTTAAACGACGCTGTATAACCGTAACGACTTAGTACGCTACTGTGACTGTTAATATCGGTTCGGCATAATATCTGGTTTTCCTGTTCATATTCGCTCCGGTTGATTTTGTATTTATCAATTTTATTATTATTTCACTCTTCAAGGGCCCTGATGTATCTAGAATCAACCCGCCATTCGATTTTATTGCATATTTTAGACTCTTAAACAAAATACAGCAAATTTAAATGGTTTAATTATGTGTTACCTAGTGAACTACGGCTTTGACGAGACGAGACGAGCATGCGCAATGTTATGTCTCTGGAACTTAGAAATTGTCAGCGGCTCATTCTTTTTGCCGCTAAGTGTACAAAAGGACTGAAGCCTCTATCGAAATGAACGTCCACCATTTTTTTAAAATGTGTTTAAATATCCATACTATGATTATTTTTAAATTTAAGTTCACTCTCTATATTGTATGCTAATGTGCTGTAGACAGTATAATATACACTGCATAATGAATACGTCCGCATGGACAGCTCAGTTCGTGAGTAAAAACAGTTATCGTTAATACTGTACTGTATTTCGATTAAAGAAAAACCTAATGAAAATTATCAAACTCAAAATCGCGATATTTCCTAGTTTACGTAAATGGATGAACTACTTTTCTTCCCTCCTATACCTAGTAAAGTAATCTGATTGTATTTTACACCAGTATCATCAAACTCCGGTCGTGGAAGAGGGTAGCAAATGGTGTTTCCGGTTCTCAACCGTTAATCCAAAGGTTAATATTAGGAATGTTATTAAAAATAAAATGATATCCCGGTATAAACCTACTATCAAAAGCTGCAATCAGGTATGTCCTTCATTACTTTGCAATCACACATTCCATTGTAGTTTAATCAACGATTTAAATAACGCACGTTATTTTAGTGAGTTATTTAATGATGCTGCATCAGTTAATACGTCATTTAACGTCGATAAAATTGGTGATAACGAGATGAGGCTGGCGATTTGCCGTGTTATTACCCGATATTCGCCTCTTAGTTGAGGAAAATCTCGGGGGAAAAATCAGGTGATCAGTCCACGGACTTACACCAGCGAATGATAACACATCTCATCCTGAGTCATTGTTTGCAAGTAAAATATAAATACTGCTTCATCAGAATGAGTGACCAGCTTATCAGTTCGTGATATAAATTGTCGTGTTTCCAATATGAGCTCGTATAAACTTGAGAAAAACATCAGTTGTATCTGTGAAGGCTCGCTGATAAGTGCTACTCCAAGACTGGGAACGTTCGTGAATAGACTTCAAGGTAAACTACTGGCTGCTATCAGTTCACTATTAATTATAATATTTGTATTTTATTCTAATAATAATAATAATAATAATAATAATAATGATAATAATGATAAATGATAATAACATTCTCAGATATTATTATTATTATTATTATTATTATTATTATTTATTACTATTGTTATTACTGTTATTACTATTATTATTGTTACAATTATTCATATTCATATTCATACGGGTCCACACCTGTGGAGGAAAGGTTAGCGCGTCTGACCGCGAAACCAGGTGGCCCGGGTTCGATTCCCCGTCGGGGGAAAGTTATCTGGTTGAGGTTTATTCCGGGGTTTTCCCTCAACCCAATATGAGCAAATGCTGGGTAACTTTCGGTGTTGGACCCCGGACTCATTTCACAGGCATTATCACTTTCATCTCATTCAGACGCTAAATAACCTAAGATGTTGATAAAGCGTCGTAAAATAACCTACTAAAATAAAATAAAAATCATCATATGACTTTCAGGTATTGGTTTCCCTCACGTTTCTGCATACGGTATCCTCTATATCTTCCCATATCTTCCATTACACAAAATTAAATCTTATTTTAGTCTATTTTCTTCCTGCATCCTTTCTGATACACTGCTCCCTAGATTTAGTGAAATGCGTTTGAAATTAAAGAAAGCTGGAGACAGTGCAACGTGGTCTGTTGTGACGAGAATCCAAGCACTCCGCATACCGGTAAGGCATCATGTCACAATCGCTTTCAAGTCTTGAGTATTTTTGACAAAGTAAATATCATTCAACGCCTTGAAAACGGCAGAAGTATTAAGGATATTGCTGGAGAGAGTAAGGCAAATATTAATCTATTTTATTTATTTTGTTGGTTAATACAGTACATAATACTGTGGAATCCCGGCCACCAAGTCACTCAATTGAGTGCGCTCCTTGTATACCCTAATGACAATTGACTTAACATATATGTCAACATATATATCTCGAAGTCAGCCTCGGTAGCGTATTCGGTATTGCGCTGGCCTTCTTTGCTCGAGGTTGCGGGTTCGATCCCGACCCAGGTCGATGGCATTTAAGTGTGTTTAAATGTGACAGGCTCATGTTAGTAGATTTACTGGCATGTAAGAGAACTCCTGCGGAACACCGGCGACACTGGTATAACCTCTGCAGTTGAGAGCGTCGTTAAATAAACCACAATTTAATTTTTTATGTCGAACATGGAGTAAGGCCACAAAGGGAAAACACTGGAGGAGAGGGATTCAATCCGGTGTTCTGGATTGAATTTCGGCATAGCTCAGTGGTTAGAGCGCTTGGTATATAAAACCAAGGACCCGGCTTCGAGCCCCAGCGCAGGAGCGAATTTTTCTCCTCTAATAACCATCGTTACCATAACAGATAAATTCTGTACGACCAAAAAGTAACCTTTACGTAATGATATGTTGTTAAAGTATCATGTATGATAAGTTGGCAATAATAATCAGTAGATAGTCTTCTTTTCTACAAGGTCTACTGATTTATTACATATGGCCAGCTACATGAAATTCTACTTTCTATCTTTTATACATGGATTTCTTATAGAAATGTTAGTTTCCTATGTACTATAGCTTGAAATTCATATAGTATACATGAGTTACGAATTAAACAGTAAAATACCATGAGTTATGAATTAGACAATAAAATTTTATACATGGATTTCTTATAGAAATGTTAGTTTCCTATGTACTATAGCTTGAAATTCATATAGTATACGTGAGTTACGAATTAAACAGTAAAATACCATGAGTTATGAATTAGACAATAAAATTTTTTATACATGGATTTCTTATAGAAATGTTAGTTTCCTAATAATAAGCTTGAAATAATAATAATAATAATAATTAAACAGTAACATACCATGAGTTATAATTAGACAATAAAATTTTATACATGGATTTCTTTGAAATGTTAGTTTCCTATGCACTATAGCTTGAAATTCATATAGTATACATCCTCAAAAAAAAATATTATGTTAACATAGAATTAAATTTTAGTAAAAAACAAAGAGTTATGAATTAGACAATAAAATTTTATACATGGATTTCTTATAGAAATGTTAGTTTCCTATGTATTAGCTTGAAATTCACAATTATCACAATGATCCCTACAATATGAGTTATGAATTAGACAATAAAATTTTATGCATGGAAATTCTTAGCTTGAAAAATATAGTATACATGAGTTAGTTAAACAGTAAAATACCATGAGTTATGAATTAGACAATAAAATTTTATACATGGATTTCTTATAGAAATGTTAGTTTCCTATGTACTATAGCGACTTGAAATTCATATAGTATACATGAGTTACGAGTAAAATACTGAGTTATGAATTAGACAATAAAATTTTATGCATGGATTTCTTATAGAAATGTTAGTTTCCTATGTAGCATTGTAGCTAAAATTCATGTAGTATACATGAGTTACGAATTAAACAGTAAAATACCATGAGTTATGAATTAGACAATAAAAAATTTATGCATGGATTTCTTATAGAAATGTTATTTTAGTATTATAGCTTGAAATCATATAGTAACATGAGTTACGAATTAAACAGTAAAATACCATGAGTTATGAATTAGACAATAAAATACAAACCGAGCGACAGATTTAATAATAATAATAATAATAATAATAATAATAATAATAATAATAATAATAATAATAATAATATTAAACTGCCCTCCATTGAGGGTAGCCCTAACAGACTCAGTATATCCTCAAAAAAATATTATGCATATGTAAACATAGATATTAAATTTTAAAGAAGGAAAACAAAAAAGGGCTGAAAAATTACAATTGGTTATTAATAAAAGGCACCATATGATTAATTAAGATTTGGCAGGATTTTTTAACACTATTATCACAATGTCATCCTTCAGAGATGTTGGCAGAGCAAACTGCCGTCGAAATTCTTAAAAAAAGCTGGTATAGTCCCTCGAGCACCTATGAGCAAGCCGAATACCTCAACGTGAATTAAGGCATATTTCAGCTTGAAATAGTTGACTGTTCATAGATCGACTTCTCAAGGTGGACCTCGGCTGACTGACGACATCCTACTTCAAAACGTATCGTTTCCACAATGATGCCCTGTTTAGTGTCAGCATTGTACGCTAAAATATCTACTCATACTACTTTGTACATAAAGTATTAAAATGGTGGTGTAACAACTTTAATGTTTAGAATTTCTGGAACATGTTCCCTTATTTTATTGATTAAACCTAACGACGCTATATCCGAAATTTGAGGTTAAAAAGAGATAACAGAGCTGATAAAAAATAGAACTGAGTCCGCAGCTCCAAGCATTATAAGTTTATACAAGGCCTATTTTATGGCATTACTAAGTAGAGATACATAAGAAACATTTGAAAAGCAGTGAATGAAGGAAATTTTACTTTTAAGAGAAATTAAATTAAAATTGTTTAGGTTGCTGACCGTTACTCCACAGGTGTGGAAACAGACAACAGTTTAAAATAACAGTTGTGAGAAAAATAAACCTTATTGTGACTAGTCTTTTTATTGAGTTTTGACCATTAAAACATGCCTTTTGTGTACACACATCAGGAATACGATAGTGACATAGTTCATGTGTATGGACTGTGTGATGACAATGCAACAGCAGCTGTTTTGGCATATCAAGCACGGTTTCCAAATCGCAGGATTCCTAGTGCACAGGTATTTTCACAATTGGCAAATTTCAAGAAGTACAGTGTTTGAATTTAAGGACATTTTTTTCAACTTCGCACTGCTTCTTTCATATTCACAAGTAGTTGATATTAAAATGTAATAAGGTACTATAAAAATAATGACATAGACATGTCACTTTCGGAAATTGGTGTTACTTCTTTCAGTATTCAGCGATAAAATTAAACTCAAAAATTTAACTTTATACAAATACTCCAAACCTATAGAACTTTGGATATAGATATGTTAGGTTTAATCGACGTAGAACGTGTCAGGAACATGTTCCAGAAATTGTTTTAAAATGTTGTTACACCCTTTATATAAAAAAAATGCTAGAAACTGACTACAAAAAGAGTATAACATATTTATTTTAGAATTATCAAGTTGAATATCTAAGAAAAGAAATTGCCATGTAATCAATGGCCATTAAACCTCAGGCAATTGCATTGAATTACTAATCAGATAATCCTTTAATCTATTCTTAAAAGTGTTTATTGTCTTGTAGTCCCTAATACATAAACACAGATAAGTTCTGGAATTTATGTCTGTTAGAGATAAAAATTGTAATTTGGTATGAGGTGCAGATCAAACAGTAAAGACAAAGAATGATATTGTTCCTTTCGGAACCACGGAAGACTTGAGAAGGACGGTGATATTTGACCACATCGCCGGATTTAATACTTAATATGTGACGTGTATATTTGAAAATTATTCATCTCTAACTTTCTTTGACAGTTCAGAACTTACGTCCAGTGTTGCCAACTTGGTTCTTTTCCGACTAAATTTGTTTCTTTATTATGGTTTATTTGAGAAAAGAGACATTTAATTGCTAATGGGAAATGTCGTATTATTAAAATGGTGTCTGGTTGAAATTTAGTTTTTTTTGTGTCTGTTTTCAATTAACAATTGTCAGTTTTTGGTATGTGTTTTAATTATTGATTTTCTACAAATTTTTTACAATTTTTTACAATATTTTTACAATATAATGGCGAGTGTGTATGGGAGGATATTATCAAAGTTTCATAACCGTATTTTAAGAGTGTTTTCGTATATGACGAATATTTTTGCTGGACCAAAAATAAAATACAAATGGAGTAAAAATTAGTATTTTACCATGGAGCTCACTAGAGTTTCTCATTTACATTGTCTGAATTACCCGAGCCACTTTACAAAGTGGTAAGTGTACGAAATGGATTTCCTATAACAATTATTTGCCCATATTTGATCCCTGTGTTGCTCAAAATAATATTTATGTAGGCCTACAATGTTAATTTAATTTGTTTTATTTACGTAAACAATGGTGCACAATAGGATCAACACAAAAAATAATATTTGTATACAATCCATGATATATTGACATTGGTTTGGAGTGATTTATTAAAGAATGTATTCAAGACTAATTTAGGAAGCTGTTAAATGATTTATCCTTGCAACAAAAACGGATGCTCTCTTAACCAAATGATAGTATTTCAATTACTTTGATACAATAGCAATTAATAAACATGTTAAAGGAATTATCATTAGGGGATAGTTGGGTAGTATCGGACATCGGGTAATATCGGACAGTGATGTTTCTTTCATCTACCACCAGATGGTAGTACAGTGATGTTTCTTTCATCTACCACCAGATGGTAGTAGCAGTGTTCAGATGTCGCATACAGAAACGTAACCATGTCACTTAGGTACTACCATCTGGTGGTAGATGAAAGAAACATCACTGTCCGATATTTCCCGATGTCCGATACCACCAAACTCTCCCCTACATCAAATGTATGCCCCCTGAACCAAAATGATCACATTTTAAATACAGAAATATAATTTCAAATAACCTTTTTGAGTGTAATTGTGGCTTAGGCAACTCTGGTACTGGGCCACACAATACGATGTGTGATATTAGAATTTATGTATATATCGCAGAGGAAAACGGTTCCAAATCGCATATCCCAACACAAATCAAAAGCATCTTTTGATTCACATCCAATTCATTCATAAAATATGATACAAAATATTTTGATATATTTATAGTTGAAGATTTTGTGATATTCAAGTGATTTCTAAGTTTCATAGGTTGATCTAAGAGATAATTTTCATTTTTTCAGAATGCTGGAGGCATTTCAGTCGTACTACGTGCAGTTGGGAACCATCTCAGCTGTCATTCTAGCCGCCATCTATGTTTACTTCAAAATATGTCATTCATACTGGGAGAAGCTTGGTGTTCCCACGCTGCCATCTTCAGTTCCATTTGGGACCTTCCAAAACATGATAATTTTCAACAAAAGTGTTTCAGCATTCATTACAGAACTATACAATGCATTCGAAGGACACAAAGTTGGAGGGATATACAGACTCGATAAGCCCGCACTCATCCTCCGTGACCCGGAAGTTATTAAAGAGGTCTTTGTGAAGAAATTTGATCACTTCTACAGCCGCGGAATGAAAATAAACGAGAGGGATGACCCCTTACGAGCCCATTTATTTACCCTCTCCGGCTCCAAGTGGAGGAACTTGAGAGTGAAACTGAGTCCCACGTTTACATCCGGGAAGATGAAAATGATGTTTGGAACACTGGTAGACTGCGGGAAGGAATTTCAGACATGTTTGGAGACATCGGCGAAAAATGAAGAAGTGATAGAGATCAAAGAACTTCTCGCAAGATACAGTACTGACGTCATAGCCTCCTGTGCCTTTGGAATTCAGTGCAACTCTTTGAGTAATCCAGATGCCGAGTTCCGTAAATGGGGTAGAAGGATTTTCAAACCCTCTTATAAATCCAAATTTTTCACAATATTCACCAATGCATTTCCATCTATTTTTAGGTTTCTGAGATTATCTCTTGTTCCAAAAGATGTGGAAAAATACTTTATGGGTATGGTAAAGGACACTGTGGAGTACCGTGAAAAGAACGACGTGAAAAGAAACGACTTCATGCAACTCTTGATACAACTGAAGAACAAGACTCTGGGAGTGGCCGAGGAGGAAGACATCAAGTACAACTTGGAGGACGATGATTTGAAGAGCAACACTCCATTTGGTAAGCTTCACAAATTAACAGTAGTGAGAGAGTTTTAGTTAAAGGCTGGTCCACAATAACCCGGGAACGAGAACCAGAACGAGAACGGAAAGCGTAGGACATGAACGTGAAATTTTTTTATTCACAATAAACCGAAAAAGGAAACGGTTTTGCATATCGATATGTATGTCAGTAACGATATGTAAAGTCGATACTTTTTGTTTATAACTGTACAAAGCTGACTTGTCATTGGCTGAACACCTGTAAGCTGACTTGTCATTGGCTGAACACCTGAAAAAGTTTAATGAGTAGCTGTACTTTAATGACATGCATTTTGCCCCGAAAGGACTGCTACTTCAGGTTTCCTAATTACTACATGTCGACATGGTCGAGCATAAACAGTTTTATGGAATTAGCGATCAAAATGTTAACACAAAGCTTTTTTATAATAAACCTACCTTCTCCAAGTGAAAATAATAATTTTATTTTTTTCAATATACTACACTTCTTAGTAATTATATCCGAGATGGAATGTAATACGTTCCTTTTCAGTCTTTATATGAAAAACCATTACCACTACTTGTGTCAATTACAATATCCGAAAAAGAGAAGCAACCGAATTTAGTACGTACTTAATCAACCAATCAATCACTGTAGCACATCAAATCTCAGAAGTTTTTTTGGCCTCCATCACAATTTTCCTCCAAGCTTCCGGTGGTCATATTTCGTCTCATTCATTCTAGATCCCTTTGCACTTGACTATTCCAGCGGAATCTGGGTTGTTCTGAAGCTCTTAGTAGTCAGTGTGTAAAGAAATAAATGCTTCATTTTATTTTATTTATTTATTCTTGTGCTTAATTTTATTTTATTTATTTGTTCTTCTTTTTTCCTTCTTCCGAAGTAGGCCTATAAAAATGTCATAACTCCGACGAATATTTCAGGAAAATCATTACTACAACCATTTTATCATATTTTTTTTCCGGTTTACATTGTAAATATTGGTCAGTAATTTTACTTTTAATTTACTTTAATTTCATATCAATATCATTTTCATCACGAACACGCTTGGACAGCTTGGTTGTGTATAAGAAAACAGTTTGGTACTTCGAAATTAATTTTGGAATTATAATCTTCCCGAAATCCACGATTCAATCACTCCGATCAGACTATATAGGCATAGGTATTTAAAAAATTGAATTTTCGTTATGAAATAGCAGTCAAATGATTTGTGTTCTTTCAACAGAAGTAACACTGGATGTAATTGCGGCACAAGCATTCGTGTTCTTCTTGGCTGGCTTCGAAACCTCATCAACAACCATGACGTTCTGCCTGTACGAGCTAGCTGTGAACCAGGACATACAGAAACGACTGCGGGAAGAAATCAACTCTGTGTTAGAGAAGAATGGTGGCGAAATCACTTACGACTCCATTTTTGAAATGGAGTATTTGGACAAAATTGTAAATGGCAAGTATGGTATTTATTCAGAAACAAATCGAAAGACACAAGAATTGTCTTAATCTTATTTATTTCTGTCTGTTATAGTCTTAACAGGTAAGACTATTATAACTGCCTATTGTATGCGTCATTCAATCCAGAGGAACATATAAACATGCATATGTTTTTAAGTAGTTTGCGACGCTTTATCAACTGCTACAGATATCTAGCGTCTGAGTGAAGTGAAGGTGATAATTACAGCGATGTGAGTCCAGGGTCCAGCGCTGAAAGTTACTCAACATTTTTTCTCAATGGGTTGAGAGAAAACCCCGGAAAAAAACTCAACTAGGTAACTTGTCCCAATCAGGATTTGAATCCAGGCCTGTACGTTTCACTATTTAAATACCATTCAAATGCTCGGGATCTAAAACCATTCATTATAAATCTCACTGATTATATTTTTCTTCTCCTCGTAACCAGCATTGCTGAAGTTTTCTCTCCTTAACGAAGGCAAGTCAAGAGACAAAATTGTGAAACACCGAAAAAAATTAAGATAGGTTCTACTTTGATATTTCGAGATTAACTTTCGAGGAATAATTTCTTTGAAAACAACCGATGCAATGTTTGATTGGAGACTTCCGAGCTGATCAGCTTGATATGAGGCTTTTGGGAGCAGTTTTTTTTTTTCGTAATTTACAATTATTATAAAAAATTACGTAAATGAAATAATGTAGTATAGACCCGAATAAATAACAACTTTCGTCTCCTGAATTCTAACAAAATAAATACAATAAGTTAATAATAATAATAATAATAATAATAATAATAATAATAATAATAATAATAATAATCATAATCATAATAAAATTTGAAGTGGCTTCATTTGTGGACTATACATACATACATACATACATACATACATACATACATACATACATACATACATACATACATACATACATACATACATACATACATACATACATACATACATACATACATACATACATACAAAGTCCACACCTCTGGAATAGCGGTTAGCACGTCTAGCCGCGAAACCAGGTGGCCAGGGCTTGATTCCAGGTCGGGGCAAGTTACTTGGTTGGGGTTTTTTCCGGGGTTTTCCTTCAATGCAATATGAGCAAATGCCGGGTAACTTTCAGTGTTGGACCCCGGACTCATTTCACCGGCATTGCCGCCTTCATCTCATTCAGACGCTAAATAACCTAAGATTTTGATAAAGCGTCGTAAAATAACCTAAAAAAGTACGTACATACATACATATTTTTGTACAATAGCAAAACAATTATTTTATATCTGCTTAGGATAAGTTGACACAAAAAATTTTCACATATTTTACTACAAAATAAGTCCTTATTTGAAGACTTTTTTACTACACAGCAAGCTAGATACATGATGATATGGCGATAATGGAGTGCAGATTCAGTATCACAGTTCTTAAATAAACAGCTATTCCCACCACAAATCTCTCACAACCGACATCTGAGTATTTGTGTGTATTTGGAAATCTAATCAAATTGTTTGTTGACAGAAACTCTTCGCAAATACCCGCCTGTGCAGACGTTGACTCGAGAATGCACCAAAACCACCAAGTTAAGTGGAACCAACGCAGTGATGAAGAAGGGCATGCATGTAATGATTCCCGTCATGGCCTTGCACCACGACCCCAAATACTACCCAGACCCCGAGAAGTTCGACCCTGAGCGATTCAGCGAAGAGGAAAAGAACAAGAGACCGCACTTCAGCTACCTGCCCTTCGGCGAGGGACCCAGGATCTGCATCGGTGAGTGTTAAATTTTTTACGAGGACTGGAAACTACTAGAAGTCTGTGTGATGTATCTTGTCTCACTGTGAAAAGAGAGAGAAAGGAGATATGTCTTACTTCGTCTGTGTTGTTATGGCGATGGGGGAATGGAGCGATGCCGTCCATCCATCCAGTGGCGGAAGGGCCAGTTGATACATTCTTTAGCGCAAAATAAAATTGCAAAATATCTCTCTTCGTACTGTGTAGTTCCGTCACTGAGCTTGTCTTTCAAGAAATTGAGTTCCGGTAGCCTGCACAATAACAAGATTTTGAAAGGAATCCTGAAAATATACAACCCTCCTATAATCTCCACCCTCATTTGAAGGGACTTGGTTTTATTGCTACTGAGACAAGAAAAACCCTACCAGGTATACTATGTGTTTCAGTCATGGGATCTCTATCGCTAAATCTATGGTGGACGTAGTAAAGATTCGCTCGTAAACGAAATAAAGCATTTTTACTTGATTATTTAACGACGCTGTATCAACTTACTTACTTACTTACAAATGGCTTTTAAGGAACCCGAAGGTTCATAGCCGCCCTCACATAAGCCCGCCAGCGGTCCTTATCCTGTGCAAGATTAATCCAGTCTCTATCATCATACCCCACCTCCCTCAAATCCATTTTAATATTATCCTCCTATCTATGTCTCAGCCTCCCTAAAGGTCTTTTTCTCTCCGGTCTCCCAACTAACACTCTATATGCATTTCTGGATTCGCTCATACGTGCTAAATTCCCTGCCCATCTCAAACGTCTGGATTTAATGTTCCTAATTATGTCAAGTGAAGAATACAATGCGTGCAGTTCTGTGTTGTGTAACTTTCTCCATTCTCCTGTAACTTCATCCCTCTTACCCCAAATATTTTCCTAAGCACCTTATTCTCAAACACCCTTAACCTATGTTCCTCTCTCAAAGTGAGAGTCCAAGTTTCACAACCATACAGAACAACCGGTAATATAACTGTTTTATAAATTCTAACTTTCAGATTTTTGGACAGCAGACTGGATGATAAGAGCTTCTCAACCGAATAATAACACGCATTTTCCATATTTATTCTGCGTTTAATTTCCTCCCGAGTATCATTTATATTTGTTACGTTGCTCCAAGATATTTGAATTTTTCCACCTCTTCGAAGGATAAATCTCCAATTTTTATATTTCCATTTCGCTCTATCTACTACTAGGTTATTTAGCGTCGATGGAATTGATGATATCGATATGGTATTTGGCGAGATGAGGCCGCCAAGGATTACCTGACATTCGTCTTACGGTTGGGGAAAACCTCGGAATAAACCCAACGAGTTAATCATCCCATGCTGAAATCTAACTCCGGATCAGCCTGAGCTACTAAGGAACTTGAGAAGAACCCTAGTCAATGATTACAGTTCACATTGTACAGTGTACTTCACAAGAGTAGGGCTATGCTGTAATTGAGTCGCCTAGAATCTAACTGCACTTTAACCAGAAACCTGATATGCCAGAAAAGACGAAAAGTCGTGCAGTGAGAATCCACAACGTGATTTTACTGCTAAAGTTAAGACAGATCATTTCCATTTTAACTCTACACGAGCAGTTTATCACATTCCCTGCAAAATTCTGCACAGAAACATACCTTAACCCCATATTTCATAATTTGGAGAAAGTGCAGTTTTATTGTAGGCGACTCAATTGTATACTGCAGGTATGCTCATTCTCTGACTCGCGATTACGTTCTGTAATCACAACCTTCGAATGTAGAGCGTGCTGTTCCCCGTTCGAAGCTCGACGGATGGCTGCGGTAGGCAATTCAAGTACATAGTAAACGCACGAACAGTGCGAGACAATGACAAAGTCAAAACCTTCTGTAAGCAAACGATCATTCCGTACAGTGTGAGAGGAAGACTATTTTTGTTGTACGTTCGTGAAAACGTAAAGTGATTACTATATTGTAAGGTACTGTCAGGAATACTACTGAGCAACATAAAATACATATAGGCTCTGCTACCCAGAACATGCCGAGTGACAGAAAGCTGCTTTCTGTAATATAGCCTATTTTCATATACCAACATTATTATTACTATTATTATTATTATTATTATTATTATTATTAGACCTATTATTATTGTTATTGTGGTGATTTTATTCCAGCAGAAATACATATTTTGGTGAAATAATTTTTCAAGGCCAAACAGCTTCAAGAATTGAAAGCAATGAAAGGCCAAACATTGAAGAGAGTCTAACAATTCAGAGTCTATGTTTTGGAGCAAGTTAGCCTATGTATTTGTTGGGAATTAGCTAAGGCACTAAAACCCTTCACGGATGGTGAACTTGTAAAGAGATGTATGGTGCCTGAACAAAATATAGTTAACTATGTCTCTGTACTGCAACAGTTCAAATGTGAATTCACAGAACATAGATTTAGTGATTTTAGACGTATGGAGAGTGATATTAATATTTTTGTTAATATTTTCATAAATTTAGTACAATCCGTGAGAGTGCAGTTCCAGGACGAGTTAATTGATTTACTAAGTAACCTAGAATTCAGAACAAATGCAGAGAATATGACTTGACAAGCATAGAATTATTTAAAAATGAACAAAACTAAATATTACAAATGAGCTTATTCGTTGCCACTATGTTAGCTACCTTCGCCTCGACATATGTGTGCGAACAATTATTTTGAGAATGAAGGTTACTAAATCCAAACATAGGTCCCGATTAACAGATGAGCATCTTCAGCGCATTGCAGTAAATTCGTTGGAAATAGATTCCCGATTACTTGCAGAAAAGAATGCAGATGTTGAATAGACCGCAAAGTAGATTATATGGTGGAATATGAAAATGATATTATCCATGATATTATTATATCATAACTATATTAAATATAATAAATAATGCAATAACTGAATATTGCTGTGTATACTCTTTCCTTTTTCAAATTCAGTTTATTATCCGTATTAATTGTAAGAGTGTAAGAACTATGCCACGGGCGATGCTGCAATGTAGTTGCGGAGCCCAGTCCGTACACAGTGTGTGTTATGCAGTACAGAATCATCCGTGTAATCGGGGCTTTTACAATTTTGAGCATACCTGGTATACTGTATATACAAGGTGGGTCAAAAGTCGCTTTCCCCAATATTCGTTCTTAGGTTTCATATTTGTACACATATACAGATGTCATAACTTGAACAAACGAATAGCTGATGTAATAAGTGATGGGTTGACAACCAAGTTCATGCGTCAACTGTTTTTCCGATCACATGTCTTGAAAACAGTCCTCGTTTTGCCGATATACATTTGATATGGCAACAGGATAGAGCACCACCTCATTTTGGTGTAGGAATTAGGGACTTCTTGAACCAGGAATTCCATTGGCCGTCGTGGCACAACAGTATGACCACCCAGATCTTGCGACCTGACGCTGAAAAATTGTGTTTTTGCTCAGAAACCGCAGGATCTGCATCAGTTGCGACAGATGATCGAACAGTCATTCGTGAAAATTGTGAGTTATGTTCTGCCATCTGTAAATCAGTGTCTAAACGTTGTGAATTGTGTATCGAGAAACAGGGCCTCCATTTTTAACGAATTCTGTAAAGGAATGTGTAGTCAAATTTAAATTAAATGTAAGAAAGTGTTTGGGGAAAGCGATTTTGTCCAGCGTTAGCCGAACTCCTAGAGCGTCAGATTTCTACGCTGATAACACGAGTTCGAATCCCGGCGTGATGAAAGAAACGGAAGATTTTTGCGGACAACTCTATTTCCAGTAGCAGCACTTCACCATTTCTCCATTAATTCTGCACAAGAATTATCTTATCAATAAAATTTTTATGTGTCTTGGTCATCCTCGTCAAAGAACTGGCAGTGTTCCAGAAACCAACATCATCATCTACAAGTTCATTATTCGATTGTCCATAATGTGGGCCTTCCAATAATAATAACAGCCTCTTATTTGAATGGCTTAATTCCACAGCTTACAACCTCGCCCTTAACACCAGAAACATCTCATACAACTTGCCCCTCTGAGGACCGGGTATGGTGTTTCGGCACCCCATTCATTATTTACACAATTTGGCTGTTTTCTTAATCTAAACATATTTTACTTTATTTAAAAGTGTTTAAGATACACAAGTAAATAATTTAAACCTTACCCAATATATTTTGGTGTGCTCTGAGAGCGTCTTGCAGACCAATAAAACAAAAATCACTACTGCGACTTTATTGCTTTAAGTTTGTAGTATAACTGTAATAATAGTACATTATGCTACGAGCCTATAATGATAGTAATTAAGACGCAAGTATGTTTGTTTATGAAACTCGCTTGCGCTCGTTTCATAATTTTCAAACGAGCGTCTTAATTACCATTATAGGCAAGTTTCATACGACTTTTTATGCTCGACCATATTTCTAACTTGAAATTATTCAGAAGTATCATTTTATTTGTATCTGACTCAAGATCGGATGTGATCTTGTGCATAGCTCGTGTGAGATGTGCGCAGACGCGAAAGTATTGATTTTTTCCGAGGAACAATAATGTCATTGACCTTGATGTAGAGAATAACACGAACTAATTTTGGTATAACCTAGAAATTGATTTAGAATTGAAAAACGAGATGACGAATTGAATTTATTTCAATATTATTTACAATTAACGCTAATTATTATAGTAACAGAACATAACATTCTGCGACAGTATTGGATTTCCAGCCTCCGTGACGTTTCCCTCGTTATCTTTCGATTGCATATCCGAGAATAAGCGAAAACCTGAACTTTATTGAATAGGTGTACTTTAATGAGGTGCATTAAAGGACTGCTACCAGGTGTATAATTACTACATTTCGGCATGGTCGAGCATAAATATATTTATATAACAGTTTTAGAACATTTTAAAACAGCAACTTTTGTATGCTAGAAACACAATTCAAGCTTCAGTAGTCACATCTACCGAAATGGACATTTATTGTAATTTTCCTAAAATTGTCTCAAAAATACTGAAAATATTTCTAAAAGCAGCGATTTTATCAGTGGCTTTCTTCTCTTCACGCGTGTTGATATCATTAAATCTCAGGATGCTAAGTAAATTTTGTGCATAGAATTTATTTTATTCTCTCTGGTTTTTATATAGAACTATTGTGTCCACCATTTCAACATCAAAAAGTTGTTTCAAAGTATTTCCAATGCAGTTAGTCTCACACGCTTAGCGGAACTAAACTTTCTTCATATGGGCAAAACCCAAGGCGTATTTACAAGCACAACATTTCAAATAACAAATTAAAATGACTATTACACTTTTACTACGTCACACTACTTTCGACCAATAAAACGGTACAAAAGGACGTCTTTCAAACTATCATGGCTGCTTATCGCACAATGTTATCGCGTCCCTAGCATTTGTTTAATTTTATCGCGTCCCTAGCATTTGTTTATTTTTATCACTGCCCTAGCATTTGTTTATTTTTATCACTACCCTAGCATTTGTTTCCAAACATTTCAAACTGCACTGGTCTGGCCGTCAAAAAACAGAAAATTACAAACCACTCCAGTCGATGCACATCACTTTCAAATATGACTCGCATTGGCATTCAAGAACAAGAATTAATAAAGATCACTGGTCATATATGAAGAGCACCATTCGGATATCCTGAATGAGTTGAGGGATACACCATATACACCAACGAGTTCACTTCTTTTACGCACACGTCCAATATAACATCAACTGAACCACCAAAACATTCTAATTTGAAAATTGTACTTTCAATAATTGTTTCTTTTAAAATTATCCATTTTTATTTTTATTTCATCATCGTTAATTAAAATGTTTCTTGTTTATTTCATCATCCCTAATTAAAACTTTTCTAACACTTGTTTATATTATTTAGGTTACGTTTGTTATAGCTTCTGCTATATATTATGGATAGTCACGTAACAGAGATTGTTTATTACTAAGATTTATTGAAAATCACCTGTCAAGTGACGTTGATTACTGGGATCCGGATGATTGAAATGGAATGCAAATGTTTTAATAAAATTGAAACTGAATCAACAAAGCCTTCTTGACTAGTAACAGTCCACAGAGTTCAATGATGATTCCATAGTTGGCACAACTGATACCGGTAACAAGAAAACATCATCATAAAACACTACTGCCATCTAGCGTAATGTTGAGATGGTACAATTTTACATTTGAAGACAATTGTATTTTCGTAAGCCAATTAATATTTAATTGTACACTTTGTTACTTGTAATCTTTATATAGCCTACTTTCATCTAATCGTGTAATAGTCACTTAAATCCCACTCGAGTTTTGATTTTCTCTAGATAAATCAAAACCTCTAGTGAGATTACTGTTGACAAATAATCAATCTTCTAACAACGCAGTGTTGTGCTGACGAAAAATAGTGCTACGAAATTCTACATCAAACTAAGATTATATAAGTTTCAACTATAGGCAGTGTCATGCACGCAATAGTAAAGCGTAATCATAGCCACTTATCAGTCACACCCTGTATAAAGAAGTCTACTAATTTCATGTCTTATTTTGCAGGCATGAGGTTCGGGCTGATGCAGACTAAAGTGGGCCTCATCAGTTTGCTGTCCAAATACGAGGTCCATCCGTCTGAGAAAACTCCCATACCGCTTGTCTTCGACTCGAAGTCATTGGTTCTGGCTCCGGAAGGAGGGATGTGGTTGAAAATTGTGGCCGCGACTGAAAAATGATCATAATGTGACCTGACATTGTTTGTGTGTATGTATGTATGTATGTTTACGTATTTATATGTACCTGATTTTTGTTATTCAGTATTCAATTAAAACAGATGTGATAATATCTGCGGGTATGGAAACAAGCTATATAATTTTGTTACATAAAAAAGGTATATTGAATTTCCGTTTTATGGAAAATATACGATTAATAAAGTTAATTTGTCAATTATAATGAAGTATCGATGGCAGATTATAATGGATTACTACTTTATTTAAAATGTGAAATTGACAACATTTCGCTCTACCTCACTCCTTTTTTTCATTATCTTATATCTACATCTAATTTCCTCCCACGTCATCTTTTTTTACAGTTTTCTGCCCAAGTGTAGGTCGTTCACTGTAAACCCAGCATTCTCCATTCTTCCCTCCTTATCGCCTTCCCATTAATCTATAATATAGTAATGTTGTCTATCATCTCACATTTCCTTCTGCCTCGACCTCTTCTCCCGTCCACCTTTCTTTCATGTGTATCCTTTAGTAGGCAATTTTTCTCATGAAAGCAGCAGGAGATCGTGGAATCCAAATTTAATTACTGACATTTTTGGTTTAAGACAAGAAGTAAATTATATTATTATGCAACGAAATATTTGAGAAAAGCGAATGGCCTGAAGATTTCACGGAGACAGTGTTGCAGCCAATACGAAGGAAAAATAATGCCAGGAAATGTAATGAGTTTAGGACTATCAACCTGATATCGCACTAGGCCAGTAGTGTCAGAGTTGTAAGCTCCGAAACCGGTTGTGGTGCTAGAGACGTCCAGTCGGAGCGTGAACTTGCTTATGTCTGTGGAAGCACCGGAGCACGCAACGAGTTATAGTGGAGCGCTTCGCTCCGTTTAGGCTGTGTCTGACAACGCTGCACTAGGCGAAGATTCTCCTGCAAATACTCAATCGATGTTTATATTCTAAGATGGAAGAAGAGGAATTTCCTCTCAATAGGCGAAGAGATATGAGAGATGAAAATGACTACAGCGAACAATCAGCGAAAGATAAAGAAGTTTATGTAGTATTTTTGGAATTAGAGCACGCATTTGTCATAGTGCATTGGAATAAACTTATGGGGATCATGAAAAAAATTGGTGTGGATTGAAAAGAGAGAAGGCCATTCAATATTGTTTATACGAAAGAACTAATCAAAGTCAGGATAGGAGAAGGAATGTCAGAAGGAAGTGGAATAGAAAGAGGAGTGTAACAACGATGCCCCTTTTCACCTACCCTACAAGGACTCCCTTTTTCAACATCTACTTGGAAGATTTAGTGAAGAAATGTTTTCAGGACATGGGAGGGGTGATAGTAGGAGAAAGAATAAAATCCATAAGATTTGCTGATGATTTGACTTTGTTAACAGAAGAAGAGACGATGCTAAGGAATTGCTACTGGAGCTGAATGACAGCTGTGAGCAGTATGGGGTGAAGATAAATGCAAACAACACGAAGACCGAAACGATTATTGGAAGAAAAATAAAGAAAGTAAACATATTAATTCGAAATTAGACAGAAGAAGAAGTAGACAACTTCAAATACTTGGGGTGTACTATAAGCAGTAACATGAGCCGCTGCCAGGAAGTCAAAAGGAGAATATGAATGAGAAAGGAAGCTTTTAATAAAAAAGGAGCATCTTCTAAGAACCTCTGGAAAAGTAACTAAGGAAGAGACTAGTGAAGTGTTTTGTGTGGAATGTTGCTCTGTATGATGCAGAAACATGGACATTACGATGAAGTGAAAAGAAACGACTAGGTGCATTTGAAATGTAAATGTGGATATGAATGGAGTGTGTGAAATGGACAGACAGAATAAGAAATGGAACTGTGCTAGAAAGAGTGGTTAACCACTTCCCTGATTAACCCGAGTTAACTCGGGTTGCTAACTTGTGTCAAAATTTATTAACCCGAGTTAACTCGTTTGAGTCCCATTTTCGCTGCTAAGGATTATATCCCGAATATATACGTTTCCATTCTTTCATTAACCTTTTCCTCACTAGATGGCTACAGAAGTTAGTGATATTGCTATATCTGGTGGTGTTTTTGTACTACTTCCTTGCGAGTGGAATTCTATGCTCATATAGCATTCACACACAGTAGTGAGTAGATGCTAGTTAGTTTTGGGCGGTTTCTGTTTGTGTTTAGTGTTTTTGTGCTGTTTTGTGTAAAGATGGATCAAGTTTGTGATTCCGAAACTTTTGATCAGAAATATATTCCTGTAGAAGATTAGGAAATGAAACGTCGGTATCAGAAGACGAAGTTATAGACCAACAAACAAATTCAGATCAGTTGATGTCGCGTCTTTTCGACAGTGGTTTGAATAGAAGACATCTGGCACCATTTCTTCTGCATCTCCGAGGTCCCCATTCCCTGAAATTTTAACATTGTTTCTGATAACAATAATTCTCAATTTTTTTAATTATTCTTTGATGATGACCTCATCAACATTATATTCGAGGAGACGATTCGGCATGCTAATAAGTGTTCACAGAATGCTGAAAAAATTCGTGGCGGCCTACTACAGACTCAAAATGCAACCCACTTCGGCTTACAGATAGACATTCTCCAGAAGTTATTCCACGAACAACCAATCAGACAGTGTTTCATGTGTAGTATTGCGAGAGACTCAAAATACAATCAAATTCGACACAAGAGCAGATACTACTGTCCGGAATGCAATGTGCCACTGTGAGTAATACCCTGCTTTCGAGTCTATCACACGACAAGCAACATTTAACGCCTTGATAACAGCACTGGTAATGTACCTCATAAATTAATCCATAAAAAACATAAGTTGGTAATTAGTTCAGGAGAAAATTGAAGTGGGACAACTACCAGAGCTGGAATCAAGGTGCACGAGATAACTCTGGATAATAATTCAGATATGAATGTATGTCTATTTCATAGTGATTTTTTAGGTATGTAAGAAAATTAGTGATGTACATGATTCTGTAATATTAAATGACCTCTATAATCTTTTCGCTGTAAGAAAAATCCTAATGTAAACAGTAGCACGTGACTGAAGTGAGGCTTCATTGCCCGCTGTTTGGCGCCATAGATTCTCAGTACGTGTTCCCGCCTACTGTTGTACATTCTGTTCCATCTTAAACATTTCCCATTACTCGTCAAGTAGACGTAACCTCACTACTATGCATTCATTTGCTTAGGAAACATTTACTTTATAATTACTGTAATTAAATTTATTTAAATCTTATGTCTTCACAAAGGACAGTTGAGGATGCAGAAGCCATACTTCAGTACCACATGCTTACGTTAACAACTACGAGCTCAAGTGACGCCACCTTCTTACAAGAACAGACTACCTCGGTATTACTGTTGGTATTCATCCGCGTTCATAGTACATAACAAAATATAAAAGTAGCTTTTCTTTTACATAGCGTTTTACATATGAGTGACGTTAAATGTTTCATCGTATTTAACAACTAGAATTCAATTTTTTACTTTCAAATAATACAAGATTGTGGTTTCCAAATACGAACTATATTTTCCTGCGCCATGTGAGTGTTTCGACTGGGAGCCAATCACGGGTATGACAGCAACGTGCTTATGTTTACATTAGGATTTTTCTTACAGCGAAAACAGTATATACGAAAATATAAAATATGACACTTTTTTCACAAAACTGGTAAAATATATAGTAATGGAACAGATTAAAGAAGAAAGAATAATGCTGAAAGTGATCAGGAAGTGGAAAATCAATTGGTTGGTTCACTGGCTAAAGAAACTGCCTGCTGAAGGATGCACTGGAAGGAATGGTGAATGGGAGAACAGTACAAGAAAGAAGAAGAAGATATGAGGTGATAAATGATTGTATGAGGGCACTAAGAGGAAGAATAAGGATAGGAAAGATTGGGATATGCTGGGTTTACAGTGAAAGAC